>JAECUM010072913.1:0-18268 GCA_016617855.1 Megalonaias nervosa | reverse complement strand
AAAAAAAAAAAACAAACAAACAAACAAACAAAAAACAAAAACAAAATTAGCGCTTTAGAACAAATGTACATAGAAGTACATATAAAGATATAAACATAGGAAGTAACTTCAAAACAAAAGAGAACAAAACAACCATTGGATTATTACAAACAAACAAGTGAATGTTTTCTCCTTTAGTGTATACACAATACTCACTACAACAATTCCTGCAGACATTGTAAAAAAAAAAATACCCTGGTACCTTTTCTCGAAGCTTTTAATTCTCTACATAAGTATCTATTGCAGTCAATTGACATTGTAACTGTTAATATCAAACGTAGTATTATAATTTATACAATCTACGGTAAATGACAGAGCAGTTTCGGAATATGCTAACAATTTCGGTTGCAAGTATGGTCAGATAAATGAAAACCATTTGCTTATTACTATTCTTACAAAAAACTATTAATAATTTAGGTCTATACTTGTTTTTAATGCAAGGTCAAAGAATTTTTAAAAAAATATTATTTACAACTATATCTTTTATATGCTCTTCCCACTCAGCTACATAAATATTTGCATAAGACGGGGCATTTTCCTTACCCATGGCTATGCCCTTTTTCTCTATTGACATAAGAATGTTTCGTAATAGATAAAACTATCTTAGACTTGAATTCTTGGTAGTCATGTTGTTCCATCCTTTTATGCTAATAAATATACTGAGTGTAGAGGGTGGGAGTTAATAGCAAAATTATTTTTCCTCCCCATCTCTGCGGACTCTCAGAGAGAGAGAGAGAGAGGGGGGGAGGGAGGGAGAGTGAGAGAGGTCCGTCAAATGACTAATATGTCTCTTCGAGCCGCACTAGATCTAAATTATTACGTTGGTCAGTCAGAGAGAGAGAGAGAGAGAGAGAGAGAGAGAGAGAGAGGTCCGTCAAATGACTAATAAGTCTCTTCTAGCCGCACTAGATCTAAATTACTATGTTGGTCAGGGAATAATGATTTAAGAAAACATTTGCACCCTTTGAACTGATGTTTGCATTGCAAAAGGAAAAGGATTTGTAAAAATTAGTTTCCTTACACAACATAAAGTCGCTGGTACACGCATTTGCTGTCATTAATGGTTTTCTACTAATTTTGGGATTGTATGTTCCACGTTGTGAGCAGCTGTTAAATTATGATAAATAAAATTTTGCTTACCTTCCCAAATGATCTAGCATTAGTCATGTCTAAGCAGAATTTCGTGAATTGTGATGTGTATTTAGGTTCTAGGTTTTGTAACTACTTATAAACTATTACACATTACCAGCTATAATCGGTTTAATCCACGAGAGTAATTGTAAGGAAGTTCAGTTTCATTACTGAAACACTGGCTGAATGTGCACAAACTGTCAGAATTCTGAAAAATATCTAATTCTTCAGATCATAAATGAAGCTGGTTATGGTTAGAGTTGAGAAAAATGCAATATGTAACGCAATACCAACGATATAAACCACAAGGCCAGAATTCGCTTCTCGAACACGTAATTTGGCGTCTTTCTGAAGTCGTTTTTCAAGGAAAATCATCCCGATGCTACTGACATAATAATTACACACTGAAAACACCTTATTAAAAATAAACTACAGTAAGTTTAATTAACTTTATATGCCACTCAAGATACAAAAAAAAAACCAACCTAATTAGCGACAACGCCAAAGAACTTCGATATGATACGGACGTTTAATTTCTCAAATCACATCAATAATAACATAGGTGTATATAAAAGCGATCAACGGGTTGTCGGACAAAACGTGAGTGGATAAAATGCATTAAGTAAACAAAATCGCGTGGGAAATTATCGACTCTTAAGTCGATTTAAAATAGTTAACAGATGCTACTGGATTTCTTCTATTTATAATTTGTCATTAACGACAAAGATTTCTTGTTAAACAAACAACAAATTAACGTCATAGGATTAATCATTAATGTACACAGACTGATAACCTGACTGATAAATTGACTGAAAATAATAAATGCTATCGAATGTCTTTAATCTTAATCTTTGCCGTAGGTAATTGAATTAAGAACATTTTAATTACACATGTCTAACAATTACTTAGTTTACATAATAATTTTCAGCTTCATTTCTATTATATTCTTTGCTTATTTATTTGTATGTGCATCTAAATTATATTATTACTTAACTGTCAATTTACGTGTAAATTATCTATCGATACATATATAGATACCTAGACAGATAGACAGACAAATAGATAGTTGCACTGAATCTAAAATATCAGGTTGGTCAGGAAATAAATTTATATAAAGCAAAAATTGACAAGTAACAGTACAGAACTGGTAACATTCCAGATGTATACCTGGAATATAAGAACAGAATGATAAGAACACGACATAGGAATGACAACTGTATTTGTAATAGAGACGATCAATTTTTCGATTTTTGTTTTACCGAAATGCTACTAAATGATATGTATAAAAAGTAGTATTTTTTTTCTATAAGAAATGATTTGAACATAATGTAATTAATATTTGTGATATGCTTAAAGATCAGGGAGCTTTTATTGGTTTTGATAGTTTTTAAGCTAAGTGTGGTCTGAACACGAATTATCTTATTTTGCTAGGTATAATTCAATGTCTTGAGTTCTTATGTAAAAAGTTGTAGTTAGGTATAATAACACTGGTTAGACTATTTATCCCTTTCCATTTGGAAATTGTCTTTCATAATAATAAAGGTTTTAAAGATCTTTACAAACCACTCTTGAAATCGGATATTAAACCACCAGTGAAAGGAAATGGAATGACACTTTCAATTTGAATATGGATGTGCGGCCTAACATGTATACTGAAGTTTTTAAAATAACAAGAAATTCAAAATTGCGTTGGTTTCAATTTCGTCTTGCTCAAAGAACTTTACCAATGAATTCATTTTTGTGTAAATTACATTTGCCTGATACCGATCAATGCACTTTTGTAAACATTTACCGGAAACAATACTGCATATGTTTTGGGAATGTGATGTGATAAACAGACTGTGGAATGATGTGTCCCACTGGATTCGGAAATAAGTGAACATAGATATTGTGCCAAGTGCAAAAACTATAATACTGGGAGATTCAAATGCAGAAGGAATATATTAGCAACCTTTATATTTTTGTTTTCTTCTGGCCAAATATTACCTCTATATATGTAAACTGAAAAAGGATTAGGATTAGGATTAGAGGGGTTAAAAGTTTTCTTAACGACCACTATCATTTTGAAAAATATATTGCAATCAAGTCTGAAAGGAAAGAAACATTTATGTTGATATGGTTAAAGTGTGAGCCATGATTCAGCTGGTAAATAAGACAAATTAGTATTATAATTCAAATGCACGTTTTACATTTACATTTCAGTGAATCTTGTGTTTCTAATACATAATGACCGTTCATGCCTGATCAACTGTTTTTGTTTCTCTTTTCTTCTTCCATCTTACAGTGACGAAAAACCATTGTTTAGAACTTTTGTGCCAGTATATATTGCACGTATCACCTATCTTGTTATCTTCTATCAATAAAAAAGTATTTTAAAAAAATAATATTGAATTGTATATATTTTTGTCTCATAGGAAAACCACTACATTAATTCACGGACTAGACTTTAATTGTTTGCACACTATATCGCATCTTCGCTGGCCAAGGTTCCGATAACCCTATCTACACCTTGGCATATTGAGCAGATATTTCTGTGCAACGGGTCTGTGAATTTCATTGGATGCGGCTGCAAGCCACCGCATCCAATCAAAATTAAGTTGTTCAAATTTAACACTGTTCCTACGTAATTGAGACAAGCGGAGAACACGACTTAAATGGACTGATAAATAAACACTTTTCCAGTGTCGGTCCGTGTTTGCACAAATACCTTTCACTCAACTACACCTGTAATGCTTTCACTCTGGTACATAGTCATACTTTCGATGTTAAACTTACAAAGTGTCCTGTTTAGGTTAATTGCCACGACCGTTTTCGGCCAATGTACAATGTACCACGCTATCGGTTAGTTGTCATTACATCCAAAGGGAGGCAACACATGAAATCCAATAGATGTCGCTAGGACAAAGCACCGATATAGCTGTTTGGTCCGCCAAGGTGTAGATAGGATTATCGGAACCTTGGCTAGCGAAGATGATCATATCACAATTATTACAATCTAAACTGTGAGACAGGCACTGGTTGGAAAGTGAATATTATTGGGGAACTGCAGCCGTCAAATAGTTTAGCACACAAAATAGACAGATGGCAACAATTTCCTTTGTTATGATCTTTTGTGGTCCAATAAATCGTCTGTCAAATCTATGCTGGTATTGATGGTTACGGTGTATGCTGTGTTTAGCTGAGTTTACATTATTCGGAATAGATTATTAGGAATTAGAACTGACTTGCCCATGAGAATCCTAGTGACAAATTGTTAATCTATAAAGGGGCCTGGAAAGAAGGGACTACTAAGCAATATGATCTCCTCTACCAAAGCCACCATTGTTATTGGTACAGAATCATGGCCAGACAGCAACATAAATTCAATTCCCAGCAAATTTCAGGTCCTACCACAAAGATCATCCAGAGGGATCCCATGGGGGTGGTGCATTTTTCTTAGTATCAGACCAGTATTCCAGCTGCGAGCCAGAAGAACTGAAGGCAGATAATAACTTTGAGTTAGTTTGGGCCAAAATCAAGGTTAAAGCGGCATCAGACAAATACATGGGTGCCCTCTACAAACCTCCATCCTTAACTGAACCAAACTACCTAGACCAACTTTACTAGTGCCTTACAAGAATCCCATGAGGTGCGCAAGTATAGCTAGGAGGAGACTTCAACCTGGCAGATATTGACTGGGAGAATGAGTGTCCACTACCTCAAGCTACAAACAATGCCCAATGCCAACAGCTACTAATTATCATAAAGGACTAATTCCTGGAACAGGTTGTAGATGCAGTAACATGTGTAACTTAATTTACTTAAAATCTGCTTGATCTGTTTTTCACAAACAGCAAAACACTAATCAGCAAGTGTGATGTCATACCAGGAATTGCTGACCATGAAGCAGTTTATATAGAGTCCAGTATACGACAAATGAAAGTGAAGAAAGCATCTCGCAAAGTCTTCCAATACACGAATGCAGACTATGGCCAAATGCATGAATAATTGAAGTCATCACAAGAATCATTCATACATGAAACAGATAACATTTCTGCAAATGACACATTGAAAATGTTTGAGGAGAACATCAAACGGTTAATGGATATATTTATTCCATCTAAGACCTTGTATGGAAACAAACAAACAAGCTTTGGATAGACAACTCCATTAAAGCCCAACACGGAAGATGGAACAAATTGTTTGCAAGACAGAAAACAAAAGGAAAAACAAGAGATAGGAAGCTATACAAAGAAGCAAAAGCAAGAACACAACGCTTAGAGCAGCAAGCCTACTGGAGATATATTGAAAACTTGATAGAAATTGTAAATCCAAATCAAAAACAACAAACAAATAAGCAGAAGAGCTTTTGGAACTACATTATGTCTCTACGACAACAGTGGTGTGGCACCACTCAAGGAACACGGGAAATTACATTCAGAGGCATCCGACAAGGCTAACATACTGAATCGTCATTACCAGTCAGTCTTTACACATGAGGATAAGAGTGATCTACCAAGCCTCTATAGTGAACGTTACCCACCAATGCCTGCCATCCAAATTTCTGAACAAGGTGTATACAGCTTGTTGTGGAAAATTAACCCACAGAAGGCCACAGGACCAGACATGATTCCAGCAAGAATCCTGAAAGATCCTGAACGATCTAGCAGAAGAGTGTGCACCATACTTCAGTTATATTTACCAGAAGTGCCTCTCAACAGGTTATGTCCCTGATGTGTGGAAAACAGCAAACGTTACAGCTATCTTCAGAAATGGAAAACGATTCAAGGGCAGCAATTATAGACATGTCTCCCTTAAATGTATCTGCTGCAAAATGCTTGAACACATCATAGTCAGCAACATGATACAACATCTGGATCACTTCAACATTCTAATAGACTTCCAGCATGGTTTCCATGCCAGACGAATCTGTGAAACACAGCTCATAACTCCAGTGGATGAGCTCGCCAAACCCTTAGACAGAGGGAAGCAGTATGACCTTGCTATCCTTGACTTCAGTAAGGCTTTCGATCGTGTCCCCCATGAACGACTCCTCTGTAAGCTGTACCACTATGGCATCAGGTATAATATCCAGAAATGGATCTGAAATTTATTGTCAGACAGATCCCAGAGAGTTATAGCAGATGGAGCAACATCAGACCCAGCACCGGTTGTTAGTGGGGTACCTCAAGGGAGTGTTTTGGGTCCCATCCTCTTCCTGATGTTCATCAGTGATCTACCTGCTAGTGTCAAATCCAACACAAGACTTTTTTGCAGATGACTGTATAGTCTGCCGGGAAATAAATGATGCCTCCATGGACTGTGAGATTCTTCAAGAAGACCTGAACCAACTGACCCTCTGGGAAAGAACTTGGTGCATGTCGTTCCACCCAGAAAATTTCAGCATCCTAAGAGTTTACAGAAAGAAATCACCAATTTTGTCCGAATTTAATCTTAAGGGGCACACGTTAGCCAAAGAGCAGGCAACAAAATATTTCGGGGTGGAATTGTCCAGAGACCTCTCTTGGAAAAGGCACATAGACAATATAGTGAATAAGGGGAACAGTAACCTTGATTTCCTGCGTCGCAGATTCCAAATCAACGATGAAGAAGCAAAAAGTGTAGCATATTTCACTCTGGTTCAACCAAGTCTTGAGTACTGCTCAACTGTGCGGAACCCACATAATAAAGAACTAATAAATAAAATAGAGATGGTTCAGAGGAGAGCTGCGTCTCATGAACTAGTCAGCTACAAGTAAGACCTGGTAATTCTCAGGGCTATACCGGTTGAGGTTTCTTATCTCATCGCCGCTACGGTAGCCGAATTGATCTAAGCATGAAGGGACAAAAACGTAAACTGGCACACTTTTATTTATTTCTGCCTTTCCTATCATTACTCTTCTGACTGTCCTATCACTTCTGTCTCTACTTAGCTTTGACCACTCATCACCCATTGCTTAATAGTCAAGTTTGACTGCGTCAACGTATTTATAAATAGATAGATATTTTCGTCTCGTCTCTAATACTCTGACTGTTTGCCGTTCGTCTTTTCTATTGTGGGAACACGGCGGCAGTGCGAATAGACACATCCATTACAAATTAAAGGAAGTAATAAAATCCAGTTCATACCATATCCAGTTGCAATCCCTTTTTGTAGTTTTCAATCATAAACTTGTGTTGAGGAAATGGTCTGCTTAGCACTTTGAGGGCTATTGATAATGCACAATTCAGTACATGTAGGGGTGGTATGGTGTTAAGTATTTGTATTGTGTGTTGGCTTTTATCTATCATTATATATCATGTATATTTAATTCGTATTGTGTAATTGACTTTTTTCCATACTTTTGAGGGCAGAAGTTAAGTAAACCTGAATAATGTATTTTTGTTTATAAACAACATATTATATAGCTAATATTTGTCATTGATTCAGATTATATTTTAAGAATATTATAACTTTGATGTAAACATGTGTACATACGTTGATTTCAAGGTCTAGCTTTACTGAGAAATTAAGGACGTTCTGGTAGCAAGGAAAACGACCCTCATCCTGGTCGTGTTATTCTGTCTTAACTTTTTATTTAAATGTTATTTAATTCTAAATTACTCATTCCTATCTTAACATCTTAAGTGGAAGAAGTCTTTAGTTGTGTTCAGCTTATATTTGAGGGGATTGGTTTATTTAAATTATTCATTGAAATTACAAAGTACTAAAATAGTACTTCCTGAATTAATCACTATTTTGAGATTATTGTGAACTTATTCAAGGATATTCTGGATTTTATCATTGTGATACATCAAGGCTATTAGCACATCAACACTATTCCAGGCTATTGGTACAACAATGAAATATCCGGGATGCAATTTACGGTTACACCAATTTTCCTTAAAAGACAAATGGTGATACAGCACATTTATTTATTGGTCGATATAAGTAGATACACAGCATCATCAAGCATCCTGAAACAATATTGTCAAAGCATAACATTTTCACGGCTTGATTCCATTATAGAAAGTTATTTAAACACTTGTAATTAAGACGCTCTTTTGTGTTTAATGTTTGTCTTGTCTAGTTTCATTTATGTGTGGGTGCGTGTATATATATATATATAGTAACGTTATATATAGTAATATTATCAGGAAATGAGTTTATTCGAGTCATATAATCACCATATGTGAATCCTCATAATGAACAAGAAAAGTAGCGTTGTTTTTGCATGAATATAAGAAGTGTCTGATTGACAATGTAAACACATTACCCTACGGATGTATCAATTCCTTGAAATGGAAATGAAACTCGAACCTCATTACAAGTTGCTTTTACCCTACCAACCATAACTTCCAGCTATGACCAGCAAGTATGATCAAGGCTCACGCACCTTTAAGATGTGACGCCTAGGTCTATCAAAACCATTTTAAATAGAGTGGAAAATAAGTTGAACATTTGCTAAGGTTAATTCGTCAGTTTTTCCTTTGCTTGTTTGGTGCATACTCCTTATATTGGCTTCATAATGTTACAACGCGTATTTGTGAGTGTGTTGCTAAAAGCACATAGACAACCTTTTCACCTACATAATTGTTTTATAAATTCCACCGACACACCAGTCTTTGATTCCCTGGTTCTCGATGATTTCGTGCAGCTTCTTTGTGATTGCTCCTAGCGACTTAATAACAACGTTGTTGATGTCCATGTTGGATATTTTTTAAGTTTTCCAGTTTGACATTGGAAAATCACAAGCGCGCCCAGGTCGACGTCAACAGCAACCCAGCTTGTAAATTCAGTAAAATCTGCTTTGGTGGAAAACCTGGTCAGATTCTCGACGCAGTGTCAGGTTGCTTCACTTTCGTGTCTGTAAACTTCAATATTCATTTTGTATACAAATGTAGTTTCTAAGTGACAGTGTAAAATCAACAAGCAATTGTGGTGTTGTTGAATGAGGCTTTCTTCACACGAGTGTATGTGGTGCTTCAACAACAAGATATCCATCTGAGTTTGTAATGGCAGCGTTAAATAAAACAGTGGTAGTCAAAGGGTGCTAGGGCCCGTGATAAATAATCAGCAACTTCATGTGACGGTACTGTTACGTGTAGGCTCGTACAAATGTAAATCAACAAGCTTTGTAAAATTTAACAAAATAATTTATTTCCCTAGAAAACAAGATAAAATATGAAATAGGACTTAAAGTTTGTGAATATGATCCAAAAATCAAACCTAGAATTGAAAAATATAAGTCCTATCGCTAAACAGTTCTAATTGAATCCAGGTTCGAATCTCGATAAAGTTCCAATATGGAAGGCGATGACATCAGATGAGGTCGTTGTACAGATGGCAACAGTTCCTCGTTGAAACACAATTTATAATGTTCTGTTTAGAATTCCAGAATAAATTTCCACTGAATGTCTTTTTCCCAGAATTTTTATAAAGAAGAAGTATTTCCCAGGGTGAATAAATTATTTTAAATATGAAAATCAGCTCAAATGGCAACAACAATACGAAACCCTTGAGCCCAAAGGAACATTCTTACGACTGACTAAATCACATGGTAGCTCACGTGACGGGCTATGTGATCACTAACTTGAACATCGCAGTAAAAAATAAATGCTATTTTACACGTACGCTAGAATAGCCGTATCTAAGAGTTAAATTCCCACACTGGAATAAATTAAAAAAGAAAGGCTGTTTACAATTCAGCTAACACGTGGGCCGAACATGACCTTGGTAATAGCCAATCATTTTCGCTTAGTGTTTACAAAACGTCTCAACCAAGATGAGCTAAAAATACTGATAATGTAATACTTTTTACGTTCAAATCAGGTCAAAACAGAGAAGTGAATTTTCGAAAATAGTCAAATCCCGTGAAAATTATCATTATAATAAAATGTAATGAAACAAACATAAAATAAAAAAAGAATTTAAAACTAACGCACAAGTAATTAAATTACATAAACGTAACAGTACAAACCTGTATGACCCAAAATACAAAAGATATCAAGGTGATACCACATATTTGACTCAGTGAGTGTCGGATCCTGTGGTCAAATCCAGGTTGTTGATGTTGGTTCTCACATGTGGGGATCGATCATCAACACAAGTTCACTCCGTAAAAAAAAAAAAAAAAAAAAAACATCAGAAATGTTTGACTTACTTTGTCCTTGCGAGTAAATAAAAAACAGTTATTAGACGCGTTATCATGACCGTCAACGACGAAGGAACAACCAAAGTCTTTAGCCTGAAGGTATTCAGTAATCCTTTTTGGATAGTCAAAGACCTTTGTGCGGAGGTATTTTGCAAGTCATCCCTTGTAGTCAAAAGCCTGTTCCTTTTTTCTTATTTTTTACAAGATGCTATGTCACTGACCGCCTTATTCAATGCCATCACAGATGCTATTCCAATGGTCCATAATTCAGCCTCCTTTGCACCCACGGGAGCTGTAGACACCAACTACACTGGAATCACCACGAGGAATAGAAACCTCTTACCATTCTTTTATGTTTGACTTAGACAGCTTTAATATCATTGAGGTGTTGGCATAAAGGCTCAATATGAGCCCTCAGTTGCTTCGTTTTGAGTTCTTTACATTCTCAATCTGGTTTGGCTAAGGCCAACCTTAATTTTGTGATTTGTCATTGTTTTTATTACGCTGTTCACTTACAATTTTGAGAAAGCCTCTACGAGTTTTCTACTGGCAATTCAACAATCCTTATCCAGCTACATATGCCTTCCCGTAACAGCATCAGATCAGAAAGAACCATAGCAATGTGTCTGTAACCGGAAGCGGGAAGAACGGCAACACATGCACAAAAATGCTTAACTTGATCCAGGTGTTCAAAAATAAAATAACAAATCTGGTTCAGCTTAGAAACTCTTGCCAGGAAATCTGCAGACCCGAGTCAACCTTTTCTTGCCGGTGCATTGTATGACCATAGTTTGTGATGAGTGCATGTGACATAATTGTTTGCAAAGTCAAGCAAAATGTATTAAGATGGTTCCAGATGGCCGTTTAACCACATAGAAAGTTCAGACACTCCTAACTGTTCAAATTCCATTCACCTGTGGTTTATCTGTCGTTCACCCGAACCATAGACTGAAATGCTATAAACACGTCTTGGTTATTCGCCATGAAAACTACTGAATGTTGGCTGCTGAACGTTGGCTTTCAACGAGTCTGTGGTAAGCATGACAAATAATTGTTGTTGTTGTTGTTGTTGTTGTGGGGCTTAACGCCATTTTTCAGCACACGATAGGCTATACATGGCGGCCAGTATTAATGGTGGAGGAAGAAACCGGGAAATCCCCGGAAAGAACCACCGACCCACGAGAAGCTACTGGCAAGTTTTCTCATATATCCACATTTGCCGAAGAAATAATTATAGTGATGTGTTTCCAGAGTCCGAAACAACAACAAACGCGCTTCTATATATTATATATGGAGAAAGAGCACCATCATAAGGGTTAGATAATTTTTCATTGGTCCCCAACCAAATAGGGGACGAATTAAAACTCTAACCTATACGATAACAATAATATTTTAGGAGGCTTTATGAAGGTTAACTTTTGTCAATACCAAAGTCATCATCATTTTCAGTTTCTTCTCATCAGCGCAGTAGTGTTGCTAGTTATTAATTTGATATTTTAACTTAGAACAGTAAAACTTATTTTGTATCTTTCTGCGTATCTGTCATTTTCCAGAACATACATTTGCCACGATTTCCTGTGTTTATTTTCTAATGCGTACATTTTTCACTGATATATCTTTCCGTTTCCAGTGTGTGTGACTTCAGATGTGGTATTTTTCTTTCATTGTCGTGTGCATATCATCTACAATGTGGCACTTGTCTTTCATGTTCCAGCGAACGCATTTTTCTTTTGTGGTACTTATTAAGCATTTTCCAGTTCGTGCGTTTTTCTGTGATGCCTAAAGAGATGTATCTTATTTTCAAGTGAGTGTAATTTCCTCAGCTGTTTTACCCATGATCATCCAGTGTGCACATTTACATCATATCAATAGATTCGATACTTTTCATTGAGTGCATGTTCGGTCTTTGCTATTTAAATGGCTGTATGTATTATGTCATTCATTTTCTGTGTCATTAAGTTTCCTGGCGTACAAAATCAGGTGCTCATCAAATAAGCTCTTGAGGTCTATAATCAATAGCCCTAAAACAAAGTGCACTGAGAAATCATTTGGATGATCCAAAATCACACATGATATTCTCCAGCCCAACTTTTATTTCTACATTAAATGTCTATTTGTTCGGCAAATACCACTTTTTTCAAAAACAAAATAGGGGAGGATGATTTCCCCTCTAAATGTTTAGTTTTATAATACACCCCTTAAGATTTTAATACTGATCTGTTTTATTAAATTTGTGCGTGAACTTAATCTAGTAACAAGATTCGATTGTATTACAAAGAATATTATATTTCCATCATGCTGTTTCGGAGTAGACATTGTTATAGACAGAGGCATGGAGGCTATCCACAACTCATCTTAAAAAGCATTGATAAAACATATTCCACAAGAATCATGATTTGGTTTCGTTAGGTGTTTTATAGCACAGCAACGGTAGAAATGTTACTGCTTACAGAGGTAAATGCATTAGAGTGCCTTGTCCAATGATGCACTATGGTAGCTGATGTGAGCTGACTAAATGCAAAGATGCGAACCTGCAATCTTTTGGTCATAAGCCCAGTATGCTAATCACTGTAACAGTGTGGCCCACGCCACCATTATTCGTCTCTTATGACATGCAGGGATGGGTAATGGGCCCACTCTACAGCCGTGAACCAATTAAGGGCTACAAAAATGACTCAACTAAAGTAGAATTACATATGTAATTAATTATTAGAATGTTTTGGGTACACAAGTTTAAATTTTCGGAGTGTACAGTAATCCTCGTCATTGATGGTTAATGTAAAACCAACAGAGACAAAGGAAGTAGATATCAAGTCCGGTTACATAGTGAAAATTAGTATATAAAAGACTTGTACCGGAGTTTTCAGCGACAAATCGATATTTCGATCAGTGTTAATTGTCATACTGTACTATATAGATTTCAAATGTTCTTTATGAAAATACTAAATGAAAGAGCTCAAAATGTAAATACTACACACTTGGATTTAATTTGTCCGTTTTTGCTGCAGAACATGACTAATTGGTATTAAGTCCCGCTCCCATATACTAGAAACAAGCAACGTTTTTTTCACAGGGTGAAATGACACAAAACACGGAAATAATATCCCATATTTTAGTAATAGTGGTTGTAGTCATGAGTTGTATAGATTTATTATCTGCTTTTTTATTTATATTAGGCACATACGTATCCCTGTACGGAATATTTTCTAGAAGAATTAATACTGACAGAATTAATTCCTGAATGGAAAATGTGCTTGCATTTATAAGGAACTTTAAGATGGACACCAGAAAGAAACTACCGGACATTTTGTTTCTTCATCCTTCAGAGATTTCGACTCAGGGGTAATATTTATTGGACTTTTATTGTACACCCTCACCGAAACCTAATCTCGTTCTAAAAGAGGTACAAGGAGAAAATTGTGTGCTTCTGATCTGGTTATCATATGAAATATTTTCAATGTTAGTAGGAAATTCTAAATCAAAAAAAAAAAAAAAGAAAAAAAAAAGTTATAGCTAGAGTAGATTTTGTCTCAGTTTCTTTTTTAAATCTTCAATGTTGTTTTTTCCATCTTTGCAGATAAATCTCAAACTGAAACAAAACTATTATGAAAATCTATCTGAATCCATAACAGTGTGAAAAAATGTAAGCGATCATGTGAAACTGAGAATAGCCTGAAGGACATTACTCTGATAATGCATGCTATTGTTGGAAACTGTTTACCAACTGTTGGAAACTGATTGATGGGATTACTTTTTTGCAGCAGCTATAACGAGTCGTATGGATTGTCGGTCTGACAGACAGGCAGGCCAGGGTAATACTAAGTGCCAAAGATGCATTCGTAAAAGAAAAGCCTAAAAATAAAATCAATAATGTATCTTCGGTAGGCAGAAAAAGTGGTATCTGACCAGCAAACAAACAACTTCCAGAAAACACACACATGCAAGAGGAAAATCTATGTTTGTATTATCTGGAACAATGAATGGATTGAATACCATCCACTTCAGAGTAAAAATAAAATAAAAACATCATTCCTATGATTTTTTTTTCAAAAAATGGTTTCTGGTATTGTACGAATTACAGAAAGGTGACAAACACATCAATATTTTTGTTTGAATAGTGTTTATTCAAAAGAACATCTAAACATGTGACTTATAATAATACAATATCCAGAGATCCAGTAGAAAGCTGGAAACTTCTTAAATCCACTATATTTGAGAAAATTTTAACATTCAATAATTTTATAATGCCTTGGAGTAAATAGGCTACATACAAATATAAATATATCCATGACCATGTAATTATTTCAGAGATTATACAATAGTAAGTAAAGATGGAATATATATGTATGGTTGTTCTCTGTGTATTAATCTCAAAAATGTTTTGAAGCATTGCACCGCAATAAGTATTTGTGTCTTAATTTCATCAAAGTACTTATAACTGCTAGATTAATGTTTGATTAACGTTAACTGATATTAATTAATGTGAAAATAATCTTTGAATTTTAAATCGATACATAAATGTGAAGAAAAAGTTTCTAAGAGCAGAACAGTTTTCTAACAGAAGTGAATGCATGGATGTATACATAATGCAAACTTTCTTTTAGACAAATTTAGTCAAATACACTTGTATAAAAACAAACAGAAGTTGAACACTTTATATGAATGTAAAACTAAAAGATGAAAGGTACAACAAAACGTGTGTATCATATACAGTACATGTTTCTGAATATTAATGTAGTTTCTCAAGGAATTTATAACTTGGGTATTGATGTATTATAGCACTGTCATTGTGAGTCGTGTGCATTACAAATGGATAACAAGTAAATATTGATGGTTGCCTGCTAAAAGTAATTGTCCATGGCAACATTTTACCACAGTCTCTGTCGCTATAATGAGTTTCAGGATACTAGAGCCCTTGTGCAACATGAATAAGAGTCACATTTTAGGCATGATTTACAACATGAATAGGAATCACATTTTAGGCATGATTTACGAAAATGAATTAAAGTCTTAGAACAGGTAAATTATTATTTTTCATGTCCCAAGATGTATATGCACAAATATAACTTTTTCATAGAGACATAATTAGCAAAGATCGTCATGTGTCACAAGGCATTGCCCATCTCTTTTTCAATTACCATGTCAATAAACTCTAATAAAATAAACTACCACGATTGCCTTTATTACAGGCCACTTAATGGTTATTGGTAGGCTGAAAATAGTTATATATATATATATATATATATATATATATATATATATATATATATATATATATATATATATATATATATATAGTATACAGTACTTATTCGGTGCATATCATGCTTAGCATTACTTTTATCCTTGTTTATTCCTAACATTATTATGAGCAGATTATGCATGAAACACAAGTACTGGTTTCTCTTGAGAATTTTGATGCATTAATGCCTATACAGACAATAGAAAACAATAATAAAAATGGTAGAAGTTACTATCAACAGGATAAAATATCATGATAATGCTAAATAATTGTCTTTTTCAGAGGAGAAGAAAAAGTGTGTGTGATTTGGAATTTTAACATAGCTTTAACAATTGTTCGGTCATATAACTAAGTTGTCTGCAATGTGGCAGTTTATAGTTATGTCAAGCAGTGGGGCACCGTGCTGCAGACACGTGGCATCGAACCCATGTCTCACCCAATAACATTCTCTTGACACCAGGCCGACCAGTCCTAACACTAACCTATTAATCCTGAGTGCCAAGTAAGGCAGTTGCTAGTACCATTTTTATAAGTCTTTGGTATAACTCAGCTGTGGTATGAACCTGCGACTTCCAGCATCCGAGGTGACGCTCTAACCAATTAGGCCACTGGAGTGGTCAGAAAAGAGTAAAATTACATTTACTTATTGAGTTTGCAAATAATTTATTTAAAATTGAGTGACATCTACTAAATCATATTAATAGTTTCCCACCAACTTTAGCTACTTCACGTTTGTTTTAATAAACATTATGATTTATGGAATACACAGATTGGCAAGTAGAAAAAAACTTAAGATGTCACAAGACTTGAAGTACATTGACAAACTGCTATGATTTCATGTAACATATTTACAGACCATGAAAAAAGTTATTTTTAATTCAGCTAAGGGTGTTCCAACTTGATAGTGTCTGAAGACTTAACATTCATAATAGGCATCTTGTTTTCAGACTCTTAGTAATTGCACGCCATGATATATTGACATTTTGATGATTTTCTCTGTACGTAAAATGGAAATATTTATTTCATTACATTTTGTTGTATCAATGATCCCTATGCAATTCAAAGTTAAAATTCTAGGATTATTAATTTGACTCGATATCTGGCATTCTGCACTGACAGGTCTGTTTTTCTCACATATACGTAACAACCACCACACAAAGCTCAAGTCCTCATAAAGAGATGCAAATAAAGCAGAATGGCTCTCTGAGGTAACCTTTGGAAAAACAAAATGATTGTCAAACCTTAATAAACTCATATTCTTATATGTCATCCTTCTGAAATACCCATATTTTGTATTCAATCTGCATTTATTCAACAGTGTTTGCAATTATGACTCAGACCAGACTTTGGGACACAAACACTAACACCCATACACAGAACTCTACTTATATGATAGAGATGGAAATGTTCCTAATGGCTAGTATCACATTTCCATCTTTTCCCATGGGAAATTTATATCTGGATATTTGCTTGCATTATGTGCTGAACTGAAAATTTTTATAATCCAGTCAATGGAAATTTTCAAAGCTAAAGATTGGGTTGGTCTTAATATGAAGCCTACATTAAAATTAATTTGGTTGTCAAGACAGTAGCCAAGAAATCAACATGGATTAAAAAAAGAATCTAATTGGCCATCATTCAAACCAGAATATTTGTTGGGCCCTAAAATTAACAATAACTGAGTAGTCATACATTTACTTCAGTAACTGCTACAATAGGAAGAATAAAAGCTGAAACAGGATAATGGATACAGAGAAAGAGTCATCACATATTAAGAAAATGCAACGTGTGAATTTTCAAAAAGTAAATAGAGAGGGCAAAGCAGACTTGAGATCACTCAGCTATCTGACTTCTACCAAACAAAAAATACGAGAGCAGTTGACCAAAGCTCTTGGCGAGTTGGATCCTTCAAACAGAATTTTCTTCTAATGTGTTTTGGCTATATATGACATCAATACAACAGGTTCTGTACATCTTGCATTTTCATCTCTATCTGATGGGAGATGAACATCATTTGTGGATGTTTTATGTCAAAGCTGATCAAAAGTTGTTAAGCATATTTAAAGATAAATTTACTGAACTGTTTTTCTAGTTCTAATAAGAGTTGCCATAATTGATGGAAGTTCATAATTTACACCAATTTAAAATATATTCAGTGTAGGCTGCTTCATGTTAAATTTGGTGAAATTCTTTCAAGGAGTTTTTGTTAATAAATTCTTAGAACTGTAGTAAAGGTGGCAATATCTAATAATGAATTGGTATCACTTGTACAAGACTGAAAAGACTTTATGTCACTCAGTGTTAAGTTGACTAAACAAGTTTTTCCTTCGTTGGTGATGGAAGCCATATCTGATAGTACATCAGTATCATTTGTGAAGCCTTTACATCCTATTGTCTTCTGTCAAATTTGTTTAGAATTTGATGGCCATATCTGATAATTGACCAGCATTTTTATGCAGATCTGGATGATATTCATGCTAGGATGTTTTCAGTCATATTTGGTAAAATTAGTTGAGTATAATCGGAGAAGTCATTTAAGAATTTTGAAGAATAAGTTATTCAAATGACATCTACATTTAAGAATTTTGAAGAAAAGGTATTGAAATGACATCTACATCTGATGGCAGATCTATATGATTTATAGAAAATTAAAAGCCCTCCAAATTATCGAATTTGGTAAATTTCTGTTCAACAGGCTTAGAGAAGTGATTTAAAAAGGCATTTCTATTTTTAGTAACAGCAA
>JAECUM010072907.1:0-15248 GCA_016617855.1 Megalonaias nervosa | reverse complement strand
GTAAAAAGAATAAAAACGGGACAACAGGTGCAAGCTGAAATCTCTAAGAAAACCATTTGACTCGTGAAATACCAACACATGTGTTTTTGCAGATGATATTTGGGGACTCGCCGCAGCAGCCATTATTGGTTTGTATGTGACGGAAATTGCGATTACGGCAGCTATCATAGGCATGCCAATCGGAATTGTTGTCGGAGCCATATCGATAGAAACTGAACAGCCGTGATTATTACAAAATCAAGACCAGAATGAAGGCAAGCATTGATAGTCATTAAAGTAGTGCGATGGTCTGACCATACAAGGGTACGAATTATTCTCATATCACATATAACGGAATGAGCAGAGTATGTAGAGATACAATGATCCAGTCAAGAAGACAGTATTGTGTGAATCACTGAGAAATTTATTATGTTTGAAGTCTGATATGATATAGCCATATTCATCAAAAATGGCGAAATTCATCTCCAAGCGAGTGGATCTGAGCGTATAAACATTCTATTTAGCTTTTCAACTTTAAATTGCTAATAAATAAATAAATAAATAAATAAATAAATAAATAAATGAAATAAAGAAATAGATAAATAACATGAAAGATTTTCGAGGGGTTCAGTTTGCCAGTTAACAATACTTTGTATGTCTTCATCGAATTCTCCATAACCATTAGGCGGGATAAATGTTCAGCTGACACGAATTATGATATTGTATAACGTAGACTAGCTTGTGGGAACTGGTTCCATAAATTGGACTAAGATTAAGTAACTGTGAAGTTATTTAGACTATAAATAACTCATACGAATAGGAAGAGGAGAAGGAATTGGGAGGAATAGGAGAGAGAAAGGATACCACAGATGAGTAGAGATACAAGGACAGGAGGAAATCAATCTCACACTGCTAATCAAGTGATGCAATAGGCTTATAAAAGGGTCGAGCGGAAGGAATGTAATTGGAAATTTGAGTCATTTGACTATTGAATTTTTATTTGATTGTTATTCATTAAATTTCAACATTTTTTTTTAATATTTTACCATCTAAACAACGGCATTGCCAACTGGGGGCTCGGAGCTTTACATCTATCTTTCACTAAATTCAACTTCCAACAAAATGGAGCCTGGGTGGGACTTCTATAATAGTTTAAATAAAATATTGGGAGCACCCCACCCCAACCATATAGTTCCCCACATACTTATATACATCCAGTACGGTATATCTGACTAACTCGTCATCAGTGCTATAAAAACATTCCCAAAAGATCCGTGATGTTATGCAACACAAATATCTTGTAACAGATTACAGCTGGTAGTAATTAGTACGCGTGCAAAAACTTACATCTTACTTCTGCACAAAGCTGTAAAATCTAGGACTTTGGAAAATAGTGTATACTGCATACCTACTTAATTCATATAAAATGAAATAAATCAAATACATCCCTGACGTTAATTGAAATATCAAGATTTGAAAACCTTTCTATCGTGGAGATTATTGGCTCCCATTTTGTTTACCCCCAGTCTGTTGAGTTTATGTAAATAATGTTGGCCAAGTCAGCAACTTGCATGGAATGTAATTGCTTCTTTACAGAATATGTCTCATAAAACAAATTCGAAGCATGCCCATAATATATGCTTTGCTTCGATCCAAACCTCACGTATCATATATAGCACTTTATATTGCTTTCCCCATCTAATTAAAAACCTTAGAAATTTGTTCAATAAACTGGCTTCGTTTAAAAAATGGAGATTGAAGTTTGATATGTAAGTAAATCGAAGAAAATTTTCATTTTGTTAGATTTTGCCACTACACCAAACTCCCACTCTGTTAGTAAATAAGCTGCTTAAACTAAGTGTTCTATATGCACCCCACCCCCACCCCCACCCAACCAAAAATCAAGGAAAAACATGGAAGGTAACTCGTATAAGAATACTTCACCACGGTAAAGTGTCATTTCGGCCTTAGACACTTCGACCCTACAACATTTCGGCCCTAAGGAGGTAGACGCTTAGGCCCCAAATAAGCAAGACGTTTTGGCCTTTATCTTTCATTTGTGATGAAATAAATGCAAGCTATATAATTCTTTTAATAAATAACAAAAATAAAAGAAGCTTGACACCAATGAATTAAAGAAAAGAGTTTCCACGGTAATTAGAATAAGTGGTAAATCGTTTTCACAATAGTTAGGACATGCGATATACGGTAGAACACGCGATATATCGTTTTCACAATAATTAGAACAGGCGGTATACCGTTCTCACAATAGTTAGAAAAAGCCGTATAACGTTTTTATAATAGTTAGAACAATCGGTATACCGTTTTTCATGTTAGTTAGAACAAGCGGTATACTATTTTCATGATAAAAAAGCCATATACAATTTTCACAATAGTTTGAAGAAGTGGTATACCGTTTTCACAATAGTTAGGACAAGCTGTATAACGTTTTCAAATTTTCTTGAAAACAATACAACATTATAACAGATTAGAAGATAGATAGATAGATAGATAGATAGATAGATAGATAGATAAATGGACGGATGGACGGACGACGGATGGATGGGCGGGCGAACGGACGGACGGACGGAAGGATGGATGGATGAATGGGTGGATGGATGGTTGCGTGGATAGACAGATACTTTCTTTAGTAATTGTGGTGACCATACAGCAACATCCACTTAAAAAACAAATTTAGCTTATATTTATTATAGATCGACCTCATGGAACAAAAATATGGATTGTTGAATGTAAAACTATTCATCAGCTTATTCTTATAAAATCGAGGTAATATTGTTTTACGAAATACTAGATTTGTTTACGCTGAGGTTTCTACATGTGCATCAAAGAAATGATTTTGCTTTATGGCGTACGAGTGACTTTCTTCATGGGACATTGTGTAGAAAGCGAATAGTTCGTTCTCGTTTTACACAACCAGAAACGTTGTGTTCTTATTTCATTTAGCACAAATATAATTTATTCATGCTTTTATACGAACATCACCACAGTAAGTACCTTGATCATTATGAAATATTATGTTGCTTTACAATATGGGAGGACAATATTTATCAGTTCGTTACTGGCAAATTAATCTAGATACAAGTACATCAAATATACACAGACTTGGTTATAACTTCCTTACAGTTGCTGATCAGTTATAAACATGCAAGTGCAACAAAAATTAAGTTGGTTTACGTAGTGAAGTTTCTGTTAGATTGGATACTAACTTTGTCAGCTGCAGCGAATAAAGCTGTGATCTGATTACACATGTACGTGCGCAACATTGAGTCAAAAGAATCAAACGACAAACCGAATTGGTCCTGATTAATTTTATTTATTGACGATAAAATTATGAACTAATAATTAATCTAGCATTATCTTCGCCATTTGCAATTTTGTAGATAAACTTTATTGTACTGCAAAAAATTTCGTTTAATTCTTGACATTTTTTAAAACTGAGAACTCTTAAATTACTTCATAGAAAATGCGTGCACAAAACTACATATGTGTTTTATTCCGAGTAGGCGTGAGAATATATCGTGGGCGACATGCCGATACGTATTCATGCGCCATTTCAAACAAGCTTTTTCCCGCGATTCATAATAGACTTGAAATTTGGTTTTGTAGTTATTGCATAATGCGTTTCTGACAAGCTTTCCAAATATATTTAGTTGCATAGTATAAACGGAATTCAATGTAAATGTAAATTTATAAAAGTACAGACCGGTGCACCAAGAATATCGATGCGAGTCCATCAGTAAGACCCATTAAATGTAATGTAAGATTATATAGTTGTGCTATAAATTTCATTACGTGCCTGAATCTCGCTTAATTATATTCTTATGGTTCTTTTTATTCTGAACACGAGTGAGCAATACAGTACACAGTCACTCCAACAGATAATTATAGTTACTTGACTGACACAAGTTGACCAGAATGTTCACTCAAAAGGTAAACAAAGCAGGATTTTACATTGAGAAAAGACATCGAGGTACTGGGTTATGAATTTAAGCCGTATCGCTGACGCCTTTCATTCACACTTTGCTACGCCATTTGTTCGACAAAGAAAGCAACAAGGTCCTTGAGTTGAAAGCTGCTGCAGAAAGCTTCTTATGAAATAAATACTTTTCCTTTACATTGATGTTACGTAATGTAAACATATGGTAAATGTTATTTTATTTGAAGGCTATCCCGCTGGTTTATTTGCAGTTATATGCCAAAGAAAACATAATGAAAAATAACTTTAATTTTTTTTACCACGACATCGTCAACAAAGTCGCACCGTAATGTACACTTCTGGAAGGACTCAGTTCTTCCTTTTAATTATATTTTATGATTTTCTTATTTGAATACGAAAGTGAGTCAGTTTTACAAAGATATTTTGTTACAGATAGATCAACAGTAGATAATCTGATAGTTTATACCCAACACACTGATGTTCTCATTTCACTGAATGTACTATTAGTAGTATAGTGGGACGATCTACGGACAATGGGAATTAGCATTACGGGACCCTACTTTGTACTCTACGGACAAGATTTCTACGGACAAATTACAAGACCTCTGGGCCTGTCTACAGACAAGATTTCTACGGACAAAAGCACACCCTGGGACGACATAGCGTCAATGGGAAAATACATTACGGGACTCTAATATCGAATATAGCGTCAAGATTTATAGCGTCAAAAGCACACCCTGGGACGATGTAGGGATAATGGAAAATTTGTATAGCGTGAAAAGCACACTCTGGGACGATATAGGGACAATGGGAATTTTGTATAGCGTCAAGATTTATAGCGTCAAAAGCACACCCTGGGACGATATAGGGACAATGGGAATTTTGTATAGCGTCAAAAGCACACCCTGGGCCTGTATAGCGTCAATGGGAAGTTAACATGGGAATTTTAACATGGGTGGGCCTGTATAGCGTCAAGATTTATAGCGTCAAATGGTACACCCTGGCCTGTATAGCGTCAATGAGAATTTAACATGGGACTTTTAACATAGGTGGGACTATAGACGGACAAGATTTATAGCCTCACGTAGACTTCTATGTTAAATTTGGTCGTTTTCACTATAGCCTCAAGATTTATAGCCTCATGGGACCCTACTTTGTACCCTACAGACAAGGGAAATTGAACATGGGGAAATATTCGGCCTCTCTAGCGACAAAAAAATATTGCGCCTGTCTAGCGACAAAAAATATTCGGCCTGTCTAGCGACAAAAAATATTGGGTCTGTCTAGCGACAAGAGGAATGGAACAGGAAGGGTCTATTTTTAGCTACAATTTTTGGTCAATTTCTGTTTTAAACACTTGTATGTATTTATAGCTACAACCTGTGGAAAACCCAAGTCTATATTTATAGCCTCAAAATTTCTAGCTTTAGTGACGTCACTGAATTGGCTGACCTGAATACTCGATACTGTGTGACGTCACTGAACTGGCTGACCTGAATACTCGATACTGTAGGTAGGTAGGTGAAATGAATTGGATATGGATAAAGGGAGTTTTATAGGGACAAAGACCAATACACACACAAAAGAAAGAGAGAAAGAAAAAATCCCAATATCTCCTATCCACACCAACGTACGAATATGCATAAAACAGACAACGAATGCGAATGCATAAAACACACCCATATCTACTATCCACACCAACGAATGCGAATGCATAAAACAGACACATAGACTATCCACACCATCGAATGAGTATAATATTTATTTTTATTCTGATTCTGATTCAAGATTATAATATTTTAGTTTTTTTTCTGATTCAGAAATATTTTTATTTTTTTTTTCTGATTCAGAAATATTTTTATTTTTATTCTGATTCTGATTCAAAAATATTTTATTTTTATTTTTATTCTGATTCAGAAATATTTTTGTTTTAATTTTTATTCTGATTCTGATTCAAGATTATAATTTTTTTCTGATTCTGATTCAGAAATAGTTTTATTTTTATTTTTATTGTTATTCTGAATCAAGATTATAATTATTTTTTATTTCTGATTTTGATTCAAGATTAGAATTATTTTTCATTTCTGATTCTGATTCAGAAATATATTTTATTTCTGATTCTGATTTTTGTTTTTATTCTGATTCAGAAATATTTTCATTTTTATACTGATTCTGATTCAGAAATATTTGTATTTTTATTTCTATTCTGATTCAGAACTATCTTTATTTTTCTTTTGATTCTGATTCAAGATTATAATATTTATATTTTTTATTTCTGATTCTGATTCAGAAATATTTTTATTTTTATTTTTATTTTTATTCTGATTCAAGAGTATAATATTTTTTTTTATTTTCATTCTGATTCAGAACTTTCTTTATTTTTATTTTTATTCTGATTCAAGATTATAATATTTATATTCTTCATTTCTGATTCACGCATTAAACAGACACAAAGACTATCCACACCAACGAATGCGAATGCATAAAGCATACACACATAGACTATCCACACCAACGAACGTGAATGCATAAAACAGACACATACCTACTCTCCACACAGACGGGAAGAGAAGAAAAACTGTTACTTTCGCTCTAGGAGAAGTGTTTGGCTGACATGGTCATGGATACTTTACAAGAGAACATTCGTGGTTTGCCTGTGGATTTGAGAGAACGCATTTACCGCGAGTTCGTCAAAATACAAGTGAAACGCAAAGAACCATTGCATCCGTTACGTCATCGATGTTTGAACCACTGGTATCTATTTGCTATAAGAGGACTGATTCTGATGAAAGTGTTCCATTGGTCAGATATTGATGAATCGCGTGAAATTCATAAATTTTTGGATGCCACTCATTCAACTTACAAGGTGATCCTGATACACCAAATTCCAACGGACGAGTTAGAGGATTACAACAAATATTTACAAGAACAATTCTTTCTAGTTCAAGATGAAACTTCTGTGCGACGTTTGGAGTGTGAGTTAGTGACCAAACTTTTTTGGTACGGTACTAAAATAAAATCGAGGCTGTTCAAAAAGTACACTTATTACCTTACACCTAAGAGGATATAAAAACGGACTACCATGCCACGACCTTTATCATTCGTGATACAACAGATTCCGTGGAAGGAAATCAATGAACTATTCAAACGGTGGAGGATTACCAACACCTATTACGAGAACTGTGTCCATTGAATTGGGGTCGACGTGTAGTGTGTGTCTTAGTGACTTGCTTTCTGGGATTGTTGACCCCTTCCCCTACACCCCAACGAGAAGAACTTAAAGCTTGGGTTGAAAAGATGATGTCCACTCCACCTTCGACAGAAGTAGAAAAGAAAGAAGGGAAAGCAGAAGTGAAAAAAGAAAAGACCAAAGTCTTTCCATTACCGCCACCACCACCAACACCACTACCTTCGACTTCTACTCCCGTGGCACATCGGACACGTAAATTCGTTTCTAAACTACCCCCTTGTCCCATTCAGAGTAGCATCAGCGAGGAGTGGATCACTTATTAAAAATGGAGAAGGTGTTAGCCAGCATTTAGTACAATCCATCCCATCCTGCAGGTTACGGAGGAGTTCAGAAATTGTATCGTGCTGCCAAAACTGAACTGAAAAGTGTTCGTTTACCTGAAGTGCAACGCTGGTTACAAGAACAAGTCACATACACCTTACACAAGCACATTCGACGAAAATTTTTCAGAAGTCGCACACGAGGGGAGGGCATCGATCATCAATGGCAAGACGATTTAACTGATGTCTCTCATTTGGCTACCTACAATCGTGGTTACAAATATTTGTTTTGTGTTATCGACGTCTTTTCCTAATTTGCTTGGGTCGTACCATTGACTTCCAAATCGAGCAGTGAGTTAGTGCGAGCCCTCAAACTGGCGTTGAAACAAAGCAGGCGTCACCCTCTTCGATGGCAAACCGACAAAGGCACCGAATTTCTGAACCAAGCTTTCCAAAAAGAATTGAAGAAACGTGACATACATTTTTTCACCACCGAGAAACCCGAAACCAAAGCCAGCATCGTGGAACGTTTTCAACGTACCTTGAAAGAACGCATGTGGAAATATTTTACGCATCAATACACTCTCAAGTACATCGATGTCTTGCCACACCGCGTCCAATCGTACAACCAATCTTACCATCGGAGCATCGGACGTGCCCCCCAAGAAGTGACTCCCGACAACGAAGTGACCGTCTTCGAGCTCCAGTTTGATACGTCCCCAACAGTGACTATCCCCAAGAAAGGTGGAGTGTTGGCAGCAGGAGATTGGGTGCGCATTGGGAAAACCAAACGCACTTTCGACAAAGGTTACTTACCCAACTGGACCACCGAATTGTTTCGTGTCACTGAACGTGTGCGTGGTCGTCATCCTCCCATCTATAAATTGGAAGACATGAACGGGGAAGTGTTAAAAGGAACGTTTTACTTGCCCGAATTACAACGTGTGACCAAAAAAGAAGACGACGTGTACGAGATCGAAAGCATTCTCGATCAAAGAACTCGTAAAGTGAGTAAAAAATCTTGTCAAAGAAGTCAAAGTATGTTGGAAAGGATATCCTCCCAGTTTTGACTCTTGGATCGACGCTTCGCAACTCATCGACTATAAAAAGAAGTGACCATCATGCCCTTCAACACAACCTCAGCTACCGCAGTGACCACTCCTTCCCCTAGTTCTTCTCTGCAAGATCTACAAAAGCAACTCTTGTGGGTGTGGTGTGGAGAACGTGTGCCTAAAACGCAAATCGTCTTTTTCTGCCAGATCTTTGTGGTGTATTGTGTCATCGGTGCTGCCATTGCCAATCTGAGTTTGCAACAAGGAGACAACTAATTGACGACCATTTTACTTAGTAGTTGCATCGGTTACCTTCTTCCCAATCCATCCCTGAAATACTCTTCTAACGGGAACAACAACGGGAGTCCTGCGTCCAACGTTAGTCCCCCTAACCATTCTCTTTTAGACACAACTCTGACTTCCAGCGACTCCTCGAACACTAGAACTCTGGAATTATGAACAACCAATTTTACTTAACGTTACCCGGTGACAGTTCCATGGAGGTGTTTCCCAATAACACTTTGTGCTGTTACACGGCCAAATTACCTCAGGCCATCCAATTGGATCACGAAGCCCATTGGGAAGTGGCTTTAGTAGAAATGATTCACCCTACACAAATCAAAAACATCGTTGAAAATCAAAATACTTTTACGGTAGAAGTTTATGACGAACAAGTGCAACAACACTTGGATGAACGCAGCAGTGTAGCTGACTCTATGAAATCACAAGACCCCAAAACTAAACGAACCACTTATCGGTTGAAAATTCCCCCAGGCTATTATTTTAGTTGTCAACATTTGGTGAACGCTATTGCTGACAGGTTCTATGCAATGTTTGGTAAAGTCTTGGACAAAACCAGAAAAAGTGTCACGATCGATTACTATAAAATAGCTCGTCGCCTACTGACATTTTGGGTGGAGACCCCAAGTTGATCAAGATTGCAAACGAAATACCAGCCGTGACCAGTAACTCGGATTTTGCGAAATATTTTAGATTCCCTGTAGAAATGAACAAATGAATGAATTTGATTTTTGAGTACTCCGATGTGGCGGAGTACAACGTGGTGGGACACACCTCCGTACCGTTACTGCGTGTCATTCCTTTCAAAGTGGATTCTGCCACAAACGCTGACGAGGAAGGTGGAAACACCTATGATGTTCACCGCGAATTTGTACATCCTCACTATTTGCCTGTCAGTAAGTCGTATTTCGACACTGTCAACATTACTATAAAAGGAGATCTGGGACAAAATATTCCATTCACAAAAGGGAAAGTCACAGTGAAACTCCATTTTCGAAAACGATTACTCTATCCTTTTGTCAGTCATGTATCCTGTGTATCAAGGAGTCGCTCGACAGCGAGGACATGGTTTAGGTGATATGCTAAAATCAGCCTTTCATACAGTGGCTCCCATTTTGAAACCGATGGTGACACGGGGATTACACACCTTGAAAGATGCCGCGTTGACACAAGGTAAAACATTTCTCCAAAATGTCATCATTGACAAACAAAATCCCAAAAAAAGCTTTCTTGAGAGCAGGCAAAAATGTCTTGCTTCAAACGGGTAAAGACATTTTGGGCCGGCGAGAAACTCCTATAAATGCCCTGGGCAATGCCGAGTCAAGCATTCCTGCTTCCCTGACGTCACAGCAAGGACAAGGCAGAAAAAGACGACGAAGACACCCCTTCAGAGGACTTCACACCCCTAGAGCTAGAAAGACTAAGAAAAGAAAAACCGTCCGAGACATAGACTTTTTTTATTACTAAATCAGGGAAAATGATGCACCGAGAGTCTTGCGCTTGTTCCAAGTCGGAACTGGATCTGTTTGCCATGCCACCCACCATGATGACGATGCAAGAATCCCAATGGGTCGAATTTCATCCCGGCTCCTCTTTGACGGATTCAGCTCCCATCGAGTTTGAAATCAAAGGACAATCCGAAGATTCCATTGATATGAATAACAGTTATTTGTACCTGAAACTCAAAGTGATCAAAACAGACAACACCAATCCGGGTGCCGATGCCAGAGTAGCTCCCGTCAACAATTTCATGCATTCCTTGTTCAGCGAAGTGGATTTTTACTTGAATAACAAACTGGTTAGCAGCAGCATGGATACTTACCCTTACCAAGCGTGCCTAGAAAATCTCTTGACGTACGGAAAAGAGGCCAAGAACACTCACCTGGATGCTTGTGTGGTATGGAAACCTGACACAGCAGGTGAAGACACGTTTAACGACACAGCCCTGACAGCCGATGACGATCGTCACAATGTGGGTTTTAACGACCGTCGAAAGAAAATCCTGGATCGTTTGCATTTGGACATGTGGTTGCAAGACAAGTATTTGCTGAACGGAGTGGATATTCGCCTGAGACTCAGTCGCAGCAGTGTCGCTATCTATTTGATGACTCATACCATTGAGTACAAAACCATCATCCAAGAAGCCAGACTTTACGTGCGCCGCGTAGAAGTGTTACCTAAAGCGGAAAATGACATCAGTCACACATTGAACAGATCAACCGCCAAGTATCCGATACGACGTGTAGAAATGAAAACGTTCACCATTGCTGCTGGACTCCGATCCAAGATCGAAGATCATCTGTTCCAAGGACAGTTACCCAAACGTTTAATCGTTGGCATCTTCAGTAATGCAGCCCTCAACGGAGCCCACGATCAAAATCCTTTCCAGTTTAAGCACTACAGAGTGTCCAAGATCGAAGTGAGTCGCGATGGCAAGACCTTGTGTACCAGACCCTTCGAACCTAACTTTGCGCAGAAGAATTGCTTGAAATCGTACTTGTCCCTGTACGAAGCTACCAGACAACAAGGAACCAACACCAGTCACGGTATTTCGCACGAAGATTATGTAGGAGGTTACACTTTGTGGGCCTTTGATTTCACTCCAGACCAAGACAGCGACGAGGGACATTTCCACCCTATAAAATCTGGTCAATTGCGTGTGGAACTTCAGTTTGCAGAAGCTCTCACCGAGACGGTCAACGTCATCTTGTATGCCGAATTCGACAATACCATCGAAATCAACAGTTTGAGAGAAGTCATTCTAGACTAGTAGAAACAATGGAAGACTCCTATCATTAGAGAATAGAGTAGAGAATCTTTGGGAAATGGAATGGGAGGATAGCGTGAAAACAGAACCCCAAGACCAAGACAAAGAGGTCAATGTAGTAGTCAAGTCCAGATGGCCAGAACAAGAACAACATTTAGTGTCGTGTTTTGCCAAACACCTGGCGGATAAAATTACGGAACTGAGTAAGAGAGATTGCTATGGATGTCAAAACGATCATCCCAGTCAAATTCAACACGATAAATGTTTGATGATGAGTCAAGAAGAAAAATTGGACGAGTATTTGGACGAAGCCTGGAGTCTCATCTCGGAAGAAGCAGTGTTGCATGAATAGTATAAAGGCTTGCGTGATCATTCCTGCCCTCGATTGACTACTCTGGAGATCTATCGCATCAAAGCTCTCTTAGCCCAGAGTTGGGAGACAAAGCGAAGAAACGGCTACTTGACAGAGCGTTTCAAACAAAAAGTCAAAACTGAATTGATGACTTATCATTACCTGTGGAAAAAAAAAAGAAAAAAAAAAACTAAAAAAAAAACAACAACAAAACAAAAAATGGATACCTGGGAACTTTATTACCTTTTGAACAATAGTTCGTGTACTGCTTCTTGGAATCCTGTCGTTAGCGCTAAAGATGAACTACCTCATCGCAAACCTCAAGACCATCAAGCTTATGTCATCAACACGTACGACAGTCGTCTCCCAGGAACTCACTGGGTTGCCGTCTACTTCCCTCAAGAGGATTGTGTGGAGTATTTTGATTCGTATGGATTACCCCCTTTGGAAGACGATATCATCGACTTTATGAGAAGAAATGCCCAGACGACACGATACAATAATGTGAAATTACAAGGCACAGATTCCATGGTGCGTGGACAATATTGTGTGTATTTTCTTCATCATCGCAGTCTTGGATATCCTTTAGAATATTTAGTGACTTCTTTTGATCGTCACTCTTCTAGAAACGATGAGACAGTAGATCGATGGTTTTGTGACCATTATGGCTATCTTTTGTCTTTAGCTAGGAAACGTAGTGTACATCAATGGCCTCATGACTTCCATCAATGGAAATCTCACATGATTTCACAACGTTGTCAACCTTGTCAAAAATAGTTTATTTGATGTTATTATTACTTGTTGATGGTTAGTAGTTGATTGTTTGTTTGAATAAAAAATGTTGTGTTTTGAAAAAAATGTGTCTGTCGTTTGTTTTCAAAAAAAGACTGTGATTATATGCTCTTTGACTTTCTCTCTATCCCTCACCATGACATTCGCCATCATAGCGTTCCAACACTAAAACCAAGTTGGGATGTTTTCTATCGCGTCCGCGTTTGAGCCATATAAAGCGGGTTGTCCTCCAGTCTGGCCATCCACTGTTGACTCGTCAACCTGTGAAGATGCCTTCCAGACTAGCCAAGCTGAACGAAGCTTACGTCAATTTACATCGTGTCAGGCTAAAACTGATACCGAAGCCTGAAGAGATAGAGAATATCAGGATGTTAGGCATAGCCCAAGACCTGGTAGAAGAGGTCTTCAGAGAGGAAATCAAGAAAGAACAAGAAGAATGGACAGAGAAGTATAGACTTCAGAAGCAGAGAGAACAGCAACAACAACAGCAGCAGCAACAGCAGCAGCAGCAGCAGCAGCAGCAGCAGCAGCAGCAAGAACCAGACAGAGGTTTTGTCGACTGCCGTGTGGACACCAAAGAGTTCTCCTTCTCTTTCCGCAGAAGCAGGCCGTATCGTATATGAAAGCCTGCTGCCAGAAGGGGACGCAATCTTAGACAGTAAAAAAAGAAAAAACAGCCTTTTTCAGGGCTACCCCAATACTCTCGAAAAGACATACTGATTCAATTGCCAAAACAAAGTTGTGTGTTTGTGTCTTTAAACATAGAACTGTGTTTATAAGCACTTACTTTCTCTGTCTTGTCAGATAATGCATGTCTGTGTTTGTAAGTAAAAAAAGTCAACGTGAGTGTTTCTTTTAGGTCCGCACGTTTTCTTCTCTTCCCGTCTATGTGAATAGTAGGTATGTGTCTGTTTTATGCATTCGCGTTGGTTGGTGTGGATAGCCTATGTGTCTGTTTTATGCATCCGCATTCGTTGGTGTGGATAGTAGATATGGGTGTGTTTTATGCGTTCTCGTTAGTTGGTGTGGATAGTATATATGTGTCTGTTTTATGCATTCGCGTTCGTTGGTGTGGATAGTCTATATGTGTCTGTTTTATTCGTTCTCATTCGTTGGTGTGGATAGTATAGTGTGTTTTATGCATTCGCATTCGTTGGTGTGGATAGTAGATATGGTGTGTGTTTTGTATGCGTTCGCGTTCGTTGGTGTGAATAGTAGATATGGTGTGTGTTTTGTATGCGTTCGCGTACGTTGTTGAGGATAATAGATATGGTCTGTGCTTTTCTTCTCTTCCCGTCTGTGTGGATAATCTATATGTGTCTGTTTTATTCGTTCTCATTCGTTGGTGTGGAAAGTATAGTGTGTTTTATGCATTCGCATTCGTTGGTGTGGATAGTAGATATGGTGTGTGTTTTGTATGCGTTCGCGTACGTTGGTGTGGATAGTAGATATGGTCTGTGCTTTTCTTCTCTTCCCGTCTGTGTGGATAGTAGGTATGTGTCTGTTTTATGCATTCGCATTCGTTGGTGTGGATAGTCTATGGGTATGTTTTATGCGTTCTCGTACGCTGGTGTGGGTAGTCTATGTGTGTATGTTTTGCGCATTCGCATTCGTTGGTGTGGATAGTCTTTGTGTCTGTTTAATGCGTGAATCAGAAATGAAAAATATAAATATTATAATCTTGAATCAGAATAAAAATAAAAATAAAGATAGTTCTGAATCAGAATAAAAATAAAAAATAAATATTATACTCTTGAATCAGAATAAAAATAAAAATAAAAATAGTTCTGAATCAGAATCAGAAATAAAAAATATAAATATTATAATCTTGAATCAGAATCAAAAGAAAAATAAAGATAGTTCTGAATCAGAATAGAAATAAAAATACAAATATTTCTGAATCAGAATCAGTATAAAAATGAAAATATTTCTGAATCAGAATAAAAACAAAAATCAGAATCAGAAATAAAATATATTTCTGAATCAGAATCAGAAATGAAAAATAATTCTAATCTTGAATCAAAATCAGAAATAAAAAATAATTATAATCTTGATTCAGAATAACAATAAAAATAAAAATAAAACTATTTCTGAATCAGAATCAGAAAAATCTATAATCTTGAATCAGAATCAGAATAAAAATTAAAACAAAAATATTTCTGAATCAGAATAAAAATAAAAACAAAATATTTTTCAATTAGAATCAGAATAAAAATAAAAATATTTCTGAATCAGAAAAAAAAATATTTCTGAATCAGAAAAAAAAATATTATAATCTTGAATCAGAATCAGAATAAAAATAAATATTATACTCATTCGTTGATGTGGATAGTCTATGGGTCTGTTTTATGCATTCGCATTCGTTGGTGTAAATAGTAAGTATGGTGTGTTTTATGCAATCGCATTCGTTGGTGTCGATAGTAGATATGGGTCTGTTTTATGCATTCGTATTCGTTGGTGTGAATAGTCTATGTGTCTGTTTTATGCATTCTCGTACGTTGGTGTGGATAGGAGATATTGGGATTTTTTTCTTTCTCC
>JAECUM010072906.1:0-12310 GCA_016617855.1 Megalonaias nervosa | reverse complement strand
CAAAGTTTTAATTTTGCAAATTTCACACTTTATAAAGACTTCATGTCTGCTACCATTTTGCAAGCAAAGTTTGCATTTATCCTGCTTCTCAAATTTGACTGCCCAGTGGCAGTTACTTTGCTATCTACAGCTGATATAGCTGACCACTTCCTTGTTCCCCTGCAGCCTGCAATCAACTGCTTTCCACGATTCAATCAAATGTCAAACTGATGCCAATTTTTGTATCTTCCTCTCCAAGTGACTATCTGATGGTTTGGAGACTATTCATTATCAGGACAGCATTACAAAGGCCTATGTCAAATAAAAACGAAAACAGGTTCTTCCACCATTTCTCTGCTTTTCTGCATGTACCATATTGCATTCTAATCTGATCAGCCAAGACAACACACATTTTCTTCCCGGAGTACAATGTGACCACACCAGGTGTATGTATCTGTTGGTAAACCATGCCTCTGCCATTGTTGAACTCAAGTTTCTTCTCCTGGCCTGATATTATTATAATGAAACTTGCCATATTTTCTCTTCCATGCTGTTACTGATGGTGTTCCCATCTGCATCATTCTGAACTGGCCTCTGCCTAAGTGACCAACTCTATAGCCGATTCTCACCCTGAGTAGGTCAAACAGCTTTTGACTTTCCTTTTCAGAAAAGGAACAAAAAAGATCCTGCCAGAACTTAAAATGCTTTTAATTCCTTCCTCAAACATCTATTACATGTACTTTGGCTTACTATTTTGTGTGTATTATGATTTAAGATATAAAAAAATTGGCTAACCTAATATTGTTCACATTAAATCTGACCAGCTCACACACTGTCACAATCTGAACTGTTATTTTTCTCATAAGCAATGTGACCTTACCCTCAATTACTCCTAAATTATGAAATAGCAGTCACATGATCTCAAGCATGAAATCAGATGATTAAAGAAAAAGCTGAAAACTCTGAAATATGGCCCAAATCCAGATTCTTAAACTATAATTATCAAAAATGTTAAGTTTTTCTTGACCCCACAAAATTTATTCAGTTAAGATCTCAAAGTAAAACACTATAACCTTCTGTATAACAAGTTAAAACTGCATATAAGACACTACCAACTCGTGCCATGATTAACAATGCAAAATAATGGATGGATCTGAAATGAACTCCAAGAAGACTCAACTATCTTCCTGGGCCTCCAATGAAATACCGATGTAGGAAGTGAATTTGGTATTTACACCATCGTTCCCAGTTTATTCAATATTAAATGCTAGTTTCACTAGTTTTCAGGACCTATCTGCACCACAAAATTATCTGGAATACAAACAGCCCAAGAACACATGGGCATTTACAACATATAATCACATTGCTTTTCACCAGTATAGATGCTTTGTACAAAAACTCACCAAAATAATGCATAATCAGTGTTTTTATTAACTGTTTTCATTTACATCATCTTTCTTCTGCTAGCATTCATTTCATTCCCCAGGGGGATACCTGTCAACTTTTCTAAAGCAAAGTAGGGAGACTGAATTAAAAAATAGGGAGATTGGGACCTAAAATCGGGAGGTTTTTCACTGCATTTTTTAAGCCTCATTTTCACTAAATATTCACCATCTTCCAGGTCTAATACATGTGAAATTCTCCAAGGACATGCCATTACTCCCTATGATGTGCCTTATTTTGCCCCGGAACCTGCCCTCTTTGCATATTCTTGTCAGCAGTGGCCAAACTGCACAATAGCAAAAGGCTACTCTTAAGTAAACATGCAAGAAAGCCAGTGTGACTAACAGATAATCCTTTTCATCGCAATTATCTTGTGAAAAGAACTGGCCCTCTGACATAATTCAAGGAAACCATGTTCTACAGTGTGTATTATATAAGCACCAGCGATTGGCAAATAAACTATTCCCTTGTTTGCTGCAACTAGCGGTGCCTAAATATGCAGTCTGAAGCTACCGTACATGTGGCAACTATTTTTCCCCCATTTTATATCTCACTTTATTTCCTTATTCTCAACTTGAAAGGCATTTAACATTTTTTAGCAAATAACATTTTTATTCTGAATTAGTTTTTTTGATGGCACATAATCTGCATGTTTCTTTATTCATTCAAGTTTGAATATATGGTACAGTAATGCCAGGTGTTCACTCGTGCAAGTTTCTTTAGTGAAACTAACTGCTGACAATTTGTTCTGGTTTATTTTTTGTTGTGATTTTTTTTTCTCTTATTTTAGTAGGTTAAAAAAATTCATAAATTGACATGAACATTCTATTTACTGAAGAAATAAATCTTTGCAATTATTTCATCACAACAATATTCACTGGTGATAAAACAGAACATGGCTTCTGTGGATTGCATAAGATATATCTATTGATGTAGGATTTTTTTATAGGAAAAATGAATATCACCAGACATAATGTAGTAATCCAGAGCTCTCTGCAAAAAATCTGGAGATTTCATGAAATCGGGAGGTAGGTGTGGAACAACCCCAAAAATCTGGAGGTTTTTCTTCTCCCAGCGTGAGAGTTGACAGGTATGGGTCCCCATAAAATTCTAGGTTTAAAAAAAAATAAAATGAGATGTATAAAATAAAAAGATTTTGGCCCACAACCTGTATCAAGCAATTAATTGCCCACCTGTTCAAAATCATAGCAATAGCTCTTATAAATAAGATACTGACAAGATGATCATAAAGTAATTTAAATCTGATTACTTTAAGGTCTTTCCTGCAATAAAGATATTTTTTGTATAACAAATTACGATGTACTGGCTTTTATTTCAGGTGGACTTGATCTTGCAAAGCCAGCTTACAAGCACTATGCATTAGACAACTTAAGGCACACATGACATCAGTCCATGCAAATTTTTAAAACCTAGCTGGATTCATTATGAAACATGGATTCTTTACGCATGGGCCTGCTATATCAAAATGACCATAAACACCACACCTTAAACAGTTCCCATAGTAGGTACTAGTAGGGAATTTTTTTCTCTCAAGATTATGACTATAATTACCTGGACCTTTAGTTGAGATATGCTATCCTGAAGAACACTTACTATGCAAGACTATTATATTCTTATTAGGTTTGCCATGACTGTGGCCTCTGACATAAGAATCTTTAGCTTACTTTATTACTCAAAGTGCAAGCCATCCACAAAGTCTGGTCAAGGTACTTGCTCTAGAAAAGTTGTTCAGTAAAATCCATTTTTCCTTGAGCCACAATAACCTTGCCAACTGATCCCTAATCAATAAGCCTCTTCCATACCTTGCCCTCCATAAACTTTATCGTCACGGAACATGGTCTAGAACTAGAATTACTTTTGCAAAATCCAATTTTCTTGTTTCAAAGTTATCTTGAACTTTCAACCTTCCACTATGACAGCAATATGCTTCTTTCTTTCACAACATACAAATCAACAAAATTTGATGTGCATACATGGTTAAGAACTGACAATTTTATGCAGTCAGTAATCTTGACCGTTCACTATATGACCCTAAAATCAACAGACTTCTTCCTTACCCCAAGTACAAATTGCTGAAAAAGGTCCCTCAAGGTTTGGTTATGTACAACTAATGTCACTATGTAGAGACCCTTCTTTCTTCTTTTAGTTGTAGCAGTGTATCCCCTAGGGGTAAAAGATTGAGAGTCAAAAATCCCCTTGGCGTCAAAACTGGCAGTAAAATTAAAAATTTGAGGATCTCTGATGCACAAATGAGTGTAAAGGGAAACACTATGAGTGTAAAGAGAAACACAAGTTACAATGACCTTGACATTTGATGCAGAAATTGATGGGCTTCTTCCTCATCCCAAGTACAAGTCATCCAAACATTTGGCCCAGTCATATGATGCAGAACATTACTGTTTAGGAATCATTTTTCTCCTCTGGTAGGCAATGTAGAACTTCTGTTATTGTACTGAAACTTCTTCTTTCTTTCAGTTAGTGACTTTGACCATTAACTTTTTCTCACACAAAAATCAATAAGGTTCTTCCTTAGCCCATCTGTTGGTCACCCTAAAGATTTGTTAACTGTATATACAGAACCAAATTTAGCATGCAGAATTGAAAAAGTTAATGGCCTGATACACAGACAGCATCACTGCATAATATTCTCTGCAAAATGGCATGTGTATAACAATTGTGAATGATGAAATAGATCCCAATTTGCTTCCGAAACAATGAACAAAAGTCCTATGAAGGGACAGAGGCTTTTCTGAGCAAAAAGAATTTCCAGGAATTCATGAGAAGATCATTTCTTCCTTTGAACTGTCAAGTGTTGAAAGCATCTCTGATATTCTGCAGTGGTACAAGATTTTCAAATTGGCTGCTGTGCTAAATGTACTGGATTTCAGATCTGCAGCGTTTTCATTTAGGACAAAAAAAGACATCTTCAGAAGTCTTTTGATAATAAAACCCATGTCATAATGAATATCCATTTAGGGGGCAAAAAGATTTTCATCACAGCCATATTGTATGCACATCTAGCACCATTTTCATTTTAAGACCAACTGCATCTCACATCTCAAAAAAAAGTCTATTGGTGAAAATCTCACGTTGGTATTGCCATCCATTTGGGAATAACAATATTTAAAAAAATGCCAACATGGTGGAAATATTGAGGGTTAGTAATTTTCATTTCAGACAAGCAGGCACTAGTAGAACTCCCCTGATGAAACCCCTATGTTTTTATATGACTTTGCCTTTAAGGGGAGTAGCTAAAAAAAGATTTTCATGATGGTCATATGCTGGACATCACATCAGCACAATTTTAATCTAAGAACAACAAAAGATTATAAGAAGACTTAATGAAAACATCATGACGATGTGACCATTTAATCACAAGAAGAAGTGAAAACAAGATTTTCAAGCTGGCCACTATGGCAGCCACATTTGAGCCCAGGTGAGTATATCATTCATCTAGGACTAAGAAAACGTCATAATAAGTCTTTTGGTTAAAATTCCATGTCGAAGTAACTTTCTGTTCAGGAAGAGTGGTGAATAAAAACTGTCTATATGGCTGCTGTGATAAACATATTGAATGTCAGATCAGCACCGTTTTCATTCAAGACCAACTAGACGTCATACAAAGTATTTTAGTAAAAACTTCTTATTGATGCAACTATTCATTCAGGAGATGCAATCTGATTAAAATCAGATCTCCAGTGTTGTACATGTGGATCTGACAGTGACCGCTTAGGAGTCATGTTCTGGTAACCTATGTTATTACCATAATCACTAATTTTATCAGCCAATCAGATGAAGTCTTATATCTTCGTGTTTGGAGACTGAGCAGTGTGGAAGAATAACATGAATGCACATCTAACAATTTGATTCACTTTCAGATTTTTGAAACCTGCATTTCCATTGGCAAATTCAAAGGTTACCAGAACATGACCCATACGCAGTCATCATCAGATCTTCACATAAGGACAGCAGAGAGCTGATTTTAATAAGATTCTCAGGAGATGTAATGATAACAAGAGTTTTAAGGTGGCCACTGTGTGGCAGTCAAACAGGATGTCAGATTAGCACTGTGTTAATTTATGACTAACCGGACATCAAAAGAAGTCCTTTGGTGAGAACCCCCATGTCAATATAATTTTCAGAAGGAGTTGCAATAAGTAGCTTTTCAAGATGGCTGCCATTGTGGCCATATTGGATATCAGATCAGCCCCATTATTATTTAGGAGCAAATGGACACATCATAAGAAGTCTTTTAGTGAAAATCCCGTGTTAATACACCATCCACAGGAAAAGTAGCAATAATAAGAATTTCAAGATATTGTTTCCCAGTTTTCATTTAGGACTAAGTAGACAGTTTTATAAGTCTTTTAGTGAAAACTTGTACTGCTATGACCATCCATAAGTAGGAGGAGTAGCAATAAGATTTTCAAAATTGCTGCCTTGGCAGCTACACTGGACATCAGATCTGCACTATTCTCATTTAGGACCAAATAGAGATCATAGTGAAAATCCCATTTTGATATATGACAATAGATTCGAGAGCAGTAGCTATAGCAAGATTTCCAAGCAAGTGACCATCTTGGATGTCAGATAGGCACCATTTTCATTTAGATCAAAACAGATATCATAAGAAGTCTTTCAGTGAAAACCTTTGTAGATATGACCATTCATTCAGGAGGAGTTGTAATAAGATTTTGCAGGATGGCCACTGTGGCTGCCAAATTGGATGTGCAAGCAGCACCATTTTCATCTAAGACCAACTAGACCATGGGAGAATTATGTCAAGTTTTATCACAATCTTCCAAGTAGTTTAGAAGAAGTAGCAATAAGAAACTTGTGCTAATCAACAGAAAGATCAGTTCAGTGGAAAAGCAAAACAGCATGTATGTTCCAGCAAAGCAGCTTTGTCCTTCATTTTGAAGTTGCTGTTGTTGGCTGGTATTGAATGACACTTTCAGCACATTATTTGACTACATCATTCTAAGCAAATATGAGTTCAGTGCCTTTTACAAAGACACATCATGGGCAGCCAACATGGACAGGCCTGTGTGAGGTATTGAACCTGTGACCCTTAAATTACAAGTAGGACAACCTTCCAGCTAAGCTACAATGGCTGCCACTTAATTGGGTCTTTTTTAAAACATTGGTTGAGAATTTACTTTTAGTATGGGCCTGACTTGCTGCAAAGGCCTTCTTAGTTATACAGACCAGCATTTACCCACACTCATTGTTTATCTCCCAATTACTGCAATTAATTAAAGATGCAATGTAAATTCTATTAAGTTCTGCTTTAAATAGTGTAAACAAAATAAAATTAGACATACATCCAGATGATGATAAAACTATCCTTTAAAAAGCTCCCAAAATTAAACAAGAATCTTGTTTTATAAAACTATCCCTTTAAAGCTTCCTTCTGAGCCATGATGGCATTCTTCCCAAGAATCTGAAGCCCGTCTAAAAGGCCTACAAGTCTGTGACTAAGCAAGCACACTTCACTTACCAATGTCTGGAATAGTCTTTTTAAAAGGGGTTGTACTGCAGCTTTTCCACATGGATGTAAGGCATGGGCAAGATAAACAAGTTGTCTGGCAAAAGCTTTGTGTCTACAACACAAGCTATGGGAGAACTTTCTGATATCTATATTAACATGTACATTAAGCTGTATAAAAAACAGACCTAAGTGGGCCTAATGTCACTCATCAGTTTTATACAAGTTAACAGTTGACCACTTCACTAGGCATGATGTAACTGTAGTAATGTAAGAACACATCCTATGGACAGTATTTCCCAAACTTGCTATCATTTTGATTTGACCTATTTTACTACACTGTGATAAAAAAAAAATGTTTTTTAAAAAAAGGCGTAATTAATATACATCATCTTTTCTTTGTATTTGAAGTCATCCAGATCTCAATGACAATTCCCCAGACAAATGAAAACAGCAGTTGCAAGAATGCTAGGTCAACCATCAGACGCAAGATCACCTCAATGATCTGCAAGGATCCCACTAACTTTTCTGATCAAAATCAGATTAAAATTGTGGCTTTCCGAGTCATAATAAGCTCTTCCAAACATGTAAAATCACTTCAAAAATATGTAGGAATCTTGTTTATAAAATCACCTCATAAATATGTAGGGGTCTTATTAATTAAGATCTTGAAGCTATTAGCATATATTCCAAGTCTGATCAAAATCAGGTTACAAATATGGCTTCAATAGTGGTAACAAGTTCTGCCAATCAGATAAAGATCACATCATTAATATGCATAGATCTCATTCGTTACTAAGCCCATCCAAGATCTTGATATGATCTAATATTTCAAGTTTGATCAAAATGGGGTGAGAAATCTGGTTTCTGTAGTGGCAGCAAGTTCAGTCAATCAGATGGAAGCTCAATTCATTAACAGGTGTGCATCTTCCTCATTGCTGAACTTGCACAAGATCTTGATGATATAAGTATATATTCCAAGTTTGATTAAAACTGTATTTGATAAGCCCGTATGTCAAATTTTATCAAATCAGATCACAAATATGGACTCCACAGGCACAAGAAGCTCAACCAATCAGCTGCTAGATTACGTAATCAATAAGCACAGATCTTGCTCAATATCAAATTTGTCCAAGACCATAATGATATAGCACATATTCCAGGTTTTATCAAAATCCAACCAGAAACTTGGCTTCCAATATGGTAACAAGCTCAGCCAATCAGATGCAATATCAAACTCATTCGAGACTTTAACAATACATGCATATATTCCAACACTGATCAAAACTGGATCCAAAATATGGACTATTTGTAAGGTCAAAGAGAGATATTGGTTAGCTGAATGGTTTTTAAAGGCACTTTAACACATTACTGGCTATAATACCACCTTTTCCAGCATCACTTAAAAGCCACAAAACTTGGATTACAAGCCCACTAAAGAGAGAAGCAAGATCATTTATTAATCTACATGCTCATTATTGAACTTGTGCAAGATTTTGATGATTTATATCCAAAGTGCAACTTACAACCAATTGAACTAATAATAATCCACCACATTCTTCCTTCTTCCAATATGATATCACTCATAAATTCTATTATTATCCTTAGTCTGTCATATGCCAAAAGGCCCCCTCCCTCTCTCTCTCTCTCTCTATCTCTCATATATATTTTCATGTTTAGCCCTAGCTACATCTAAATTGGTTATAATCTAGCCATGTTGTTATACAATTATGCTATTACAAACTGTACTATGATTAGGACAAAAAGTATAAATTCCATGTTGACTAGTACTGCTGATGTAACCACAGTAGATGGCAACCAGTCTTCTCACAACCAAATAAAGTTGGCTTATAATGACAACTACATGATAATGTTCACTTCTGAAGTATGCCTAAAAGACCCAACTATGATACTGATTAAGCTGGAAAATCTGCATTTGACTTTAAAAAAAAAAAAAAAAAAAAAAATTTTTAACTCTGGGCTGAAAGCAAAACTGCATCTAGACCTGCAAGCACACTTCCTGATTACTTGTGTAAATGTTCATTACTAGAGTATCAGAAGTTCTGCCAAATGCATAAGCAAAACGATTTGCTTGCAATATGAACAGATTGTATTGACTGACTGAATACAGCAAGTTACACATGGAAATTATTCACCTTTTTAAATAACAAACTATAATAGGATGAAAGTATATCTCAGATTCATCACCTTACAAGATCCTGGTCAAAATCCAATCCAAATAAATTCCCTGTCAAACTATCACAACTGATTAAACCCCTTCCTGGTATTCATATCTTCCTATTTTAAGCACGACTAGCCATGTTGATTTCCAGATTAAAATTCAAAGGTCAAATATGGTACATGTAACTAATAGTTTAGCTCTTCATGAGAAGGCCAGGTGGTATAAAGCATTCACCGCTCCGGATCACTGCCATCTCACCTCTGTCTGTGTGGGTTCAAGTCTCAGGCTCGGCTAATGTGTGTACATGAGAAAGCTTGCTAGTGGCTTCTCATGGGTTGGTGGTTCTTCCCAGGTTTTCCAGGGTTCTTCCTCCACCAGTTATTCTGGCCACCTTGTGCTGAAAAATGGCTTTAAACCTACAACAACAACAACAAATCTTCATGAGCAAACAGTTTGAAGTTGTGCAGCAACCATATTTAGGTCACAAAAATTTAGGCCTGTCTGCATAAGCATTAACAGGAATACCAATGCGTACTCCAGCTGATGCAGAAAATGGGTTTTCTCACCCAGATGTTTAACAACAAAAAACTTGCAAAGGAAGTGATCCAGACAATTAAAATCAGAAAAGTATGTGTGATCAAAATTGACCCAGCTGTTTTTTTCTATAGTTCCAATAGGATCTTCACACTGTTACATGGAAACCACAATGCTGCTGAAGAAGTCATCCCTTAAAATTTTTTACACTGCATGTCCAATGAACAATCCAATCAAGTCTAAATAAAAGACTCTAATAATTTGTTACAAGATTTCAGAAGAATACTGATAATGGTACATTATACAACCATCCCATTTTTAATAGTTCTCGACAGAGTTAACTTATATTTCTGTGCAGAAATGGTGACAACCTTTGACTCCAAAATCAAAAGGCTTAAACCTTATCCCAAGTGCAAGCCATCCACAAGATTTGGTCCAGGTCTATTATCTATAACTGATGCTATTGTGCAGACACTGTTTCTTCTTTCAGCCAGTTACCTTGCAAGGTTGAGAATGGCAAATTTCAACATTCTCTATGTGTTAGGATATTTGCCTGACACTATGCATCCCCTTAAAAAATACTTCAATTTTGTTCATTTTGTACAAATTGAGAACAGTTTTCAATCATTAGTCAGGCGCCAAATCCCTGATACCAGGGAAATCCATTTAGATTCTCATGATTGGACACTATCCCATGATTTTCCTTACCCCAAATGTAAGCCATCCACAACGTTTGGCACTGATATGTGATGTAGAACTAATGGAAACCATTTCTATTTTTGCAGTAACAGAGACCTTGACATTTGATTTTTTGATCCCCAAAACAATATGCTTCCTCCTTACCCAAAGTTCAAACCATCCACATGTCTGGTCAGGTGGAGAACTAATGTCACTGTGTGGAAAATAAATTTCTTCTTTCAATTAATGACCTTGACCTTTGACCTTTTGACCCTAAAATTAATAATGGTGGGCTTTTAAAAGCAGCAAATGTTAATAAAAGGAAAACACAGATATCAAAAGTAATTCAAGCCCATAAGTTATCAAAGATCAATATTAGTGTTCCATAGACATCATACATTTCTTCATTTTGTATAAGGCACTTCAAGAGAGAATAAAATTCTAATCAAATCATATATAAAAACATCACAAAACAATATTATCATCATTTATTGTTCCATGATGATTTATCTTTCATTAGTTTCAAAATTTCTGCAATCCAGATTTTACTTGCAGTTTTTGTTCTAATAAAAATATGAAAATGAGACCCAAGCAGGCCTGCACTGCTCACCTCACATAACAGTTCATCATTTCACTAAGCAGGTTTATGTATCACCATATGACCACAACCTTCATGAACTATCTCAACTTTCTATCATGCTGATTTTACCTACTTTAATATATCTTGATACAAATTTCTTTATAAAGATAAAGGTATAATTACACATTCTCAGGCTCTTAAGAAATAAAAAAAATTCTGATGGTTTTATGCTCAGGAGACCCTCTAAATCTAGATGGGGTCCCTCCCAGATTCTAAGTGAGTCTCTGTCTTTTAAAAAAAAGATACATAATTTGTCTGAGCATGCCAACAGTACATGGCGTTATCCTTTTAAATTCTTGAAAGACACTTCTAAATTATTGATATTCAGATACTTGCTGGTGCTCTATTTGCAGGTTCCTCCACCATGTGAAAATTGTCTGCTCACGAGCAATGAAGTCTATAAACTCTATGTGCATAGTTATGCACATGACCGAAAGGGAAACAGTACTGTTTCTGTTCTCTTTACTTCATTGGTTACCTGTAATTAGTTCTCACTTTTACTGTATGAATAATAATTATGTGTCCCTGCTTATACAGACTATGTAATGCACCACTGGTTAAACATATCAATCAGAACCTATGCAACTTTTTTATAATTAGGCAAAGCTAATGGGTTAGCGACTTCTAAGAAGCATCCAATTTAGTGGTTTTCATGTTAAAGGAACTGATATATATATATATATATATATATATATATATATATATATATATATATATATATATATATAGTTTTTTAATCAAATTATCTTAAGAGTTTTCAGCTACTGGTTCTGTGGATATATAGAGTGTTTTCTGGAACTGTGATATACCCACTGTAAGATGACAAACTTATTATGAAACTTGAAGCTACTGTATTTTCTGATTAAAAAAAAAAGAAAAATGACCCTCTCCCATTTCATTTCTTTTATCAACTTGAGTTGAGAAACAGATTTTTGTAGTGTTCAGAAAACAAAACTACCGAGTACTGCTTTACATCAGGACCTGGCAAAAACAGGAAGTACACTATTATGAGTGGCAAATACACACAGAAAATTAGTCAATTTAAATTCATTTTCTACATAGTACCAGTGTCATTAAAGTGAAAAAAGACGTGTCCATGTCAGGCAAGTAGAATCAGAGTCGAGGCAAGGTTTTATTTTCGTTTTTAAAGTCACTAAACCCTGGGATTGTGTCATAAATATATAAAAATTTTGAGCACTGCTCTTGTTCATAATTTAACTCATCAAAGCTCTTGATATAAACTCATTTACCATGTCTGATAAGAAGCTGGATGAGAAATCTAGTCTTCAGATCCAAAGAAATCACAACCTCAGCCAATCAGATGCAAAGTATTTTGTTAATAATG
>JAECUM010072905.1:0-13994 GCA_016617855.1 Megalonaias nervosa | reverse complement strand
GGTGGGATTTGATTGTTTGTCCAGCATCACATCATCGTATACTACAAGATTGTTAATAAATCCGTCAAGGTCGTCAATGGATGGGGCTTCATCAATATCTGTAATAAAATCAATAATATTGTCGCCGTTTTCATTAAACGACTTTGCATTTTCATTAAAATCTTTAAGTACTTCATAACATCTTTTGATCATCCACGGATGGAGCTACTAAATATAATTTATCCCACTTGAGCCATCTCATTACCAAATTAAGCAATAATTGTGTTTTGCCTGATGCAGATGGACCTATTATGATTGCTCTAATAGAATTTGGCAATGCTGGGTGATGTTTGACTGGCTCTTGTTTTCGTGTCGCTGAGAAGTCAGTTATATCCATATAATAAATAATATGAATTTATATTGTGTTCGATGCAGGGCAACCACCCCCAGCGTTGGTGGGACCAGTGGATTAACAACAACAATAAAAAAAATAAAAGGCGCGCATTGACAGTAAGTGCGAAAAATGTGGTACAAAAAAATACAAATTTATTAGGTCTAGCACAAAGACAGGCGGTGATATTGCCGCGCCGTTGGGAAAATTACCAGGGGCTCCGTGGGCAAAGTATCCCGGAGAAGAACAATTACCCGGATACAATTAGTGTGGTCCTGGGACTCGACTGGATATCCGACTCGATAACCAAGACCAACCAAAACCTGGAGAGTATCCAATAAATAAGATTGATCAAGCGTGTCATGTTCATGATGTTGCGTATAAAAGCAAGGATTTACAGCAACGACATATTGCAGATGTGAAATTGATTCATGCGTTAAATTCTATACCTGATAAATTTCTCAGAGAAAAACTTGCTAGTTTTCTAGTGAAATCTGCTATGAAGGGTAAACTAATGCTAGGGGCTGGTAATTAATCAACGGATTATTATCATAATAATGGAATCTGTTTATTATAGTCCAAGAGGATATTGGAGAGGCAGAGCAGCGATTAGTAAACTTGCTGAAACAGCAAAAGTCTCACGTGCTGTTGCTGCAGCGTGGTTAGCACGACAGGCAATATGGCAAATCTATCTACGTCCACCTAAAAAAATTCAGTACGCGTATTTTGATGTCAGCACTTCCAATGAAGTTCATCAAGCAGATATTTTGTTTTTACCACAAGATACCATTAAAACACGTGGACGTCAATCACGTACATACAAATACGTGTTGACTGTCGTTGACGTTGCAAGTAGATACAAAGAAGCAGAGCCACTGTCAACAAAAATAGCATGTGAAGTTGCATCTGCGTTTGAAAGAATTTATCAACGACGACCCTTGCAATGGCCACAGTTGTTACAAGTTGATCCTGGCAAAGAATTTCTTGGCGCAGTATCATCGCTGATGAAGCAATATAATGTTAAAATCAGACGATGACACACTACAATTCATCGTGATCAGGCAATCATTGAACGATTTAAAAGAACACTTGCTAAGCGGTTATTTGGATACCAGTATGCGAAGGAAACAATTCAGGTAGATTCGAGATCTCGCGAATGTGTCGCAAAATTACCAAGTGTGATAGCTGTGTTAAATAATGAAATTACTCGTGCAACTTCTGTGAAACCCACCATCGCAATCACAAAAAAAATATATACCTTTACAACGACGTGACTTTTCAATACAGCCAGTGTTAGGTAATGTGAGTCAAAGATATTTATACGAACCTGGTGAACTTAAAGGGGGTAAAAAATAAAGCAACTGACCCTATCTGGAGTGTGACTACACATAAAATTTCTAGCGTGGTTAGATCTACGGATAGACCTGTAATCTACAGACTAGATTCAAATGCTCCTCAGCGTGGATTTGTACGCGAACAATTACAAGTAATTCCTGAAGACACACAATTACCACCGCGTTCACTTTTGTAGACTGTCACCAGGGCGTCCAGCGCCCCGACGTCGATTACATTCAAGACAGGTCAACATCACATTTTCGCGTGTGTGACCAAGACTACTATTAATTCTATCTACGGTATATTGTCTTAGATTATTATTCGAATATTCCCACAGCATATCACAGTTACAACTTGCACAATGATTATTCTGTCGTTGTTTTAGTGTTATAATAAATTCAGCATCAATATCAAAGTCGCGATTAATTTTTTTGTCACATTGTTTATAACCAGATAGTTTTTTTCTTATTACACCATTGCTAGCAGTTTGATTATTATTTTCTGTAAAATTCATAATAACCCTGTGTAGTTGAGATATTCTTCTGACTCGAGACACTGCAAGATAAACTAACTTTGACCATTCGATTCTATCATCGACAATCCAAATATTTGTATCATTAATAGTTAGTTCTTGTGACGAATGAATCGTTATAGCGTATCCTAGCTTCCACGGCGATTTATCCATGCCCAACGCGCTCTCAACAGCATCAACATCAACTAAAACAATATAATTTAATACAAGATTTTGTTTCTGGACACTTTCAGTGTCTCGTCCTGGAATCTCAACTTCAACATTCTGTCGTCGAGTATCCGCTGGGCGATAACACAATGGTACAGGTAGATTTGAAAATTATTCTTTATGTAACAAAAATAATTTCTCTTGCAATTCATCACCAACTATTGTTCTAGTCGCAACTATTAAATCATTTGGTCTCCACAAATTCCAAATCTCATTTATAGGGGTTTCTTGAATTACTTCACGCATTATCTCACATTGTATTCTATCTGGCTGTAGTCTGATTAATCTTTTAAATTCTTTCAGGGTATCATCAATACCTCTATGATCATCAGTTATCTCCTCATAATAATCCACAAACGTTTTTAACCACTCGTGTGGAGACTGCCCAACGAAAGGTGGTGGTTGACCATGATCGCCGCACATAATCACAGCAGTATTCGAAGTCAGTAACCAGTCAATAAATAATTTTAGTGTTTCTAACGATACCGTACAAATTTCATCCCAGTTGATAATCCGGGGTATATATTTTTCTCCCATTCGCGATGGTGTCCACGTATCTCCGCACCATCTGAAAAAAACTATGATAGGTTTGAGATTTTACTCCTCGTTCATTTATTTCTCTGGCTAATCTGTGTGTAAGTGTCGGCACAATCATGTCAGCGCAGTACGAAGTACCGTGCCGAAATAATTCAATGGCACGTGTTGTTTTTCCAGAACCTCCAGGCCCATTGAGATAAACGGTTCTATGTCTGGCCATATGATCAAACACAGATGGTGCTGATGATTTTAATATTTGATTGTCATTGCTGTAATATGTCTCCGCGATTTCAACGTCTGCAGATTCGGAATAGTCAAGTATATTTTCTTGTTTTATTCTCCATGTTTCCCATTCACCATTCACCGAGTAGCGGTTTTAGCAAATCTGTTTACGCTTATTTATATAAAATGAATCCGTGGCAACTCAGGCTGAGTAACGAGGAAATCAGTTTACCATCGATAATAAATTTATTGAAACGTAAGCGAGCATAGAAGATCTTAAATGAGTGAATTGTGGTGACTCTCAATCAGTATAGCTCACGATTGTACCCAATTTAGTTCCGTCTGATAAACAAGCATTACTCCGACTCACAAATGTGTTGTTTTTTTTTCCGTTGTATCAGCAGTTATAAAATCTAGTTCGGCATCATCCATAATTAATCTTGTACACATTCGTTTATTGTTATATGATCCTCCTTGAGTAAACTTACCAATTATTTTCTTACCAAGATCTTTTGCAATTTTATTTTCATAATCAATCATATCATGATTTTCATCCGGATTCTCATGCGGGGAATATTTCTTTTGCTGTGGTAACCAAACTTGTTTCTGCGGACGATACGATATAATGGCTTCGTTTACGTTCAACGACACTAAAATTCCTGTATCAAGCCTATATCGTAATAGTACTATTGGAGCCCAATATTTTTCTGAGAAATGTCTTCCAAACCAAACATAAATAATCGGATGCAGATTTTCCGCAAACTCAAATGACTCTATACAGGCGAATCCAGTTAAGGCAAAATTTGGTAAGAGTCCGTTTATCGCAACTCTGGTCATCTCGTGTGTGGGATGTCCAAATCATTTAAAGTATTCAGAACATTGTCCGTATCCAAGAAAACTTCCAGGATAACACGCTACCATATCAACCGATATAATATCTTTATGATCGTATTTAGTATTCCATAATCCACCGTGCCCATATTCGATACAACTGCGCTGGACATCAGCGAGAAATTCCGATCTTGTAGGTGACCATGAATTTTTTTTCTTGAGCAAAGTGAGGAGCAACCGATGGAACGGTGAAGCAGTTATTTAGTAATTGTTCGATAAAATCATTATCGTTCGTGTATTTCAACGCGAGATTTTTCATTTCCTCGTGGAGAAATTCTGCACGATAAATATTGCCATTAGGCCTTACAAACTGATCGTAGTTTACGGACTCTGAACTCTGAAATAACCACACGGATACAGAGTCACTCTAACTAATATCGTTGATAGCGTTGGATATATAATCGCTGTAAAATTTAACTGTTCTATCTCGTGGAAATATTGTTACCACGGACGTCCATGCATGTGCATTATGATCAATAATCGTTATTGGAGCTCCTCTTGATGTATATTTCGACGCATACAAAATCTCTCCGGTTAGTGTCTTCACTGTTATTGGAAATTTTAATTTCTTTTCTAGTTTAGCGACGTCGATGATAGACGCTCCGGTATCTTTAATTGTTTCTGCCCATGCATTTATTTTTTTTTACGTCTTAGATCTGTTAAACCATTTCCGCTTTTGAGAAATGTTCTATAACTTGCTCAGCTACGCAATTTAGCCCCCTTGACGAAGTCAAGGACATAGTCACGGACGAAGTCAACGAGGATAATTTCATTGGCTTGAGATCATTGACGCTAGGTTTATCATTTAGCGGATATATCACATAAACAACTGCAGTTACAGGATACGCTCGTTCATAATACGGTTTATCAATACCAGTCAGTGTTCCTGGTTTGGATTTTTTATTTAACATAACAGTATTTTTCCAGTATGAAGCCATACAGGGTCACGTTTGTCATGGTTAATCCAAATGTCATAGTCTGTCTGCACAATAAATTTTATTCTAATAATATATCGCTGATTGTCGAGATAGTTGATAATATTTCTTCCTCGTTCGTCATTCATTCTGACATCGACAGTATCAATAATTCTGAATGTTGACCACGTATGAGCTGCACCATCGTTGCGAAATTCTTTTTTTAGCTTCACGGATACGATCAGTTATATCGCTATTTATCAAGGCTAGATCTTGCATCGAAAAACTAAATTTAGATTTTGGTAGTTTGTCAAGATCGAATCTTGCTCCGGAAGGTTCAATTGCGGATAATCTCTCAAATTTCTCCATACTATAATTAATGCAAAATATATGTTAATTAAACTTTAATTATATACATAATGATACAAGCAAATTACAAGTGTTAATATTAGGACTTTCCCTTCCTTGTAATAAATCCTGCGCAAAATGAATTTTGTGGTATTCACATGCAAAGCTTTCGCAGAGGAAGTCCAGGACCGAAACTGTGTTTACGATGTGGTGTTGGTGTACGAGTAAAAACCCATTTGTGTTAACAGTGTGGTGGTAAAAGATACAGAGAGCTGAAACGATATTATGATCAAAAAATATAACGCCCTGATATCCCCCATAAAAACCGCCGAAGACTATCTCGCCAGGTTTCAAAATAATCATTTAGACAAATAATATTAGTATATAAATGGAGTAAAACGAATTTGTGAAGCATCCAATAATTAAAAATTATGAAGCGTCTCGTGATGGTGTCATCAGAAACTGCGGATTAAAAAATTCAGTCGGCACTGTTGATAATGCTGGTTATTTCAGATGTACTGTTGGAAAAAAAGTTATAATTCACATAGATTTGTGTTTGAATGTTTTCATGGGGTAATCGAAGATGGATTTGTGATCGATCACATTAATTCAGACCCGAAAGATAACTCTTTACGCAACCTGCGGATTGTTACGCAGTCAGAATCTCGTATGTGGAAATGCTGAGAGATGTAAAATGTTTGAAAGAGGGCTGTTAAATCTGTAAATACAGAGACTGATGAAGAAAGAATTTTCCAATCAATGAATGCGGCTGGTAAATATTTTGGTATTCACTCGAGATCAGTACAACGTGTTGCAAATAATATAACTAAATCAGAGTATTCAATGAAATTCTAGCAAAAGATCAAATTTTTTGGATACACAATGAGCGGAGATAACTCCGTCAAGCAAACGCTTTCTCCGTTAAAGTTATCCTGATTTATAATAATATTTTCCCGCAGTCGTATCCAAAACGTTATGGTATATGTATTTATATTTTTACTTTTATTCAGAAATATTTTTATATTAAATAAATACTTATCATATAATGAATCATGAAAATATTAATGCTATTATTGTTGCTATTAAGCAATTACAACACAACGGTATAAAAATATCTCACGACCTTGATCCTGAAAAAATTATGCGTGATTTTGAATCATTACAATTTCGAAAATCCGAAAATAGATATACGCTACCCTCCGATTATAGATTTATAAAGCTGATCCAGCAGGCGATGTTACAATCCCTGGCAACAATTACAGATACCCAGGTGAAATTATTTTTTCCTCTTTCACGGGCCATCGAGCAGGTTAGGTCAGAATTATCTCACGAATACGAAACAAAAAGACTTGTACATGTTCGCATAAAACAGCTGAGAGATATTATGTCCGCGAATGAAATTGCGGAAGAGTTACTGGCGAAAGATAGGGACGAGTGTGACTCCGGTGCTAATAGCACCGATGGTGAAAGTGACTAGTGACTGTAGTGACGGTGTCACCATGAACGAAAATTCATTTCTACGTTTAAAAAAAAAAAAAAAAAAATTTATTGATAGATTTTTTTTGCCTGGTGTTTTCTAAGATGACTTTCTACGATGACGCTCTATGATCTTACATACAGATTTATATTTAACGTCTCTGACCTAAGGTCCAACAAGTGTTCAGTCTGGTCAGTAAGTTTGAAATGTATCCGCGATAAGAATGGATTATGACATTTTAGATTAACAGCGTTGATTGGTTCTGATACAATCAAATACCCTGGTGGTATTTGAGGGGTAAATGAATACAGAATGTATCCTTGCTGGGCTTGGTTGGATTTTTCAGTGTCAACTTGATAACTGCCATCTATGACATCACTTACTAGACTGACTGCGAACGTTGAAGTAATATTGACGATGCCCGGCGAAATTTGACGTCCTTCATTGTATGGATTATTATTATATCTAAGAATATTTTGTGGTGGACCTATTTTTCTCCATGATTCTAGAACTTCTGGAAAATGTTTATCAATTGACTGTCCAGTATCATCGGTATATTGTCGTAGCGGCTTTTCATAACTGAAATTTTTTGAATACATTATTTCTTTTGTAAAAAAATTCATCTCGTCGTTGTTCAGCGGGACCAGTGTAAACCGGTGGAATCTCAGGCCATCCTAACACTGATCTGATCGAACTTTGATATCTGTCCACGGCGTAGTCGGGTGAATATATTTCGATGGCCGATGACAGTGTTGGTTCATGAACAGTAATGGCAATCATTGATTCTTTTATTGTAATGGATTTAATCCTGCGCTGGAATTCTTCATTGATCTGTTCGATTTGATAACTGCCCGTTGAAATACTGACTACTTGCTAATCAGGAGTTCCATCGGGTTTGTTTTTATTTTCAAATACTAATGAATTATTTGGTTGTAGTCCACCGAATGATTTTGATTTAATATTTGGCCAACTATAATAAACCCGTAATTGCGCTAATGCAATTTCTTTTGCTGGAATTACGGTCGGAAAATTAATACTGAATTCAGGATAGTTGAACTCGCTGATATCATTGTAGTTCTTACCGGAGCAGTATTAGTGACGATTTGCTGTAATAATTCCCGTGACATAGTCACGGACTCAGTCAGCGACGTTGTCATTATTATACTGTTATTGCTCTAAATCCCTGATTTCTTCAATGTTTTCGTCAAATACTTCATTGTAGATTTTTACCATCGCGCTGAATTCTTCATCGGATATTTTGCCATCGTTGAACGACGACGAAATCAGCCGTGATAGTTTGGAATATGCTGTCGTTGCTGTAGTTTTACCACATACTCGTGTAATTTTGTGTTCGTGCATGTATCTATCATCTTTGCAATAATATTAAAAATACCCGCTATAGTTGTTGCGGATGAAACGATAATCGTTACAACTACAGGCGCAGTCACTGACGCTGTCAGTGTTGATAATATTACGCCGGTTCCAGCAATGAGCGCAGAAACTGAATAGACAACTATGTCAACGACAACCACGCGTCTTTGATAGTTTTTCACTTTTATTGTATAATCGTCAATGATATTTTTTAGTTTAGTTTGCCACGCACATACTTGATTGTATCTGTATTGCTGAACGTCTATTGCTATACGATATTAAATAATTATTTCAGGTGTTTCGGCGACAAATTCCAGACACCACCAGTAAGACGCCGAGGTTAATTTTTTATCAGATGGTTCCAACATAAACGTTTCTTCGGTATCTTTATTTAATATAACAGACACGGTTCCAGAAAAATTAGCGGTTGAATGACGCCATGGAAATGTAGTAAATATCCTAAATTTTGCAGAACTAAATACGGACAGTCTATACACACCAGTAACCTCCGCGGTATGTTTGATAGTGTTACTTTGCGGTGTCCATGTTGATGATCCTGATGATACTGTGTATACGATATAGTTAATTTGTTTCTGCGGAATTTTAACGAGATTGGTTTTACTGACGATATTAGGAATTCCACTGATAATATCGTTGATTCTCGCATTTATATCAGTGAGATTTATGTCAACGGTTGGTGGACTTCCAAAAATTCATTAATGGTTCTGTTTACGTTTCTGCGAAAATTCAGAAACAGTTGTACTTGATTAGTAAAATCAGTTTTGAGTGTGGTCATTCCATCGTCGATTGTAGTTAACGAAATTGTCACTGGAATTTCCTTATCATCGACATATTTCTTCGTTGCAGCGTCGAAATTATCTGTTGGTTCTCCTACGTTTCTAATATTATTATTGTTCATGTTGAGAGCGCCGTGCATGGTATCACCGAATATTGACAACCTATCATTGATCGACACTGCAGTAATACCACTAGGAACAAGTATGCCCTCTCTGTCAAATACAGCAATAAGTCCTCGCGATAATCGATTACGAGTAATAATATCGTTGATTGAAATATTACTCGTCTTCAATTTTCCTTCACGATTTTGAAATATAACAAGTTCGTTTGGATCAACGTTGGCAAGATTGAGCATGTCAGATAATTCGTCGTTGATCTGTTTTGTTACTTGCTTGAGTAAGTCTTCACCTGGTGCTTGTTGAGGTTTGGTTTTAGCTGATCTTCCGTAAATATCTACCATTATATGATTAGCGATTATTTAATGTATATTCGTGTACAACTTTATGAGGTGGTTTCGTTGATCTTGATACAGCATCAAGTACTGCTAGTGCTTCACGGCCACATATTGGTGGATCCGTTAATGTTTGTGTTGGTAGCGTTGAATACCAGATTGGAATATTGCCACCGACAGAGTCGGCAGTGACATACTTTAAAAATTCTTTTGGTGGTGCCAGTCCGTACGAATCAAAATAAACAATACCACGTGGATCAATTGCATATGCAACCCAGTGAGTGCCACGACCAGAGCTTTTATCGAGATTAATAATACCTGTTTCAATCAGATTTGGATTTTTCGGTAATTGATCACGCATAAAAACACCTCTGAAATTCTTTATATTTAGTTGCTTAGCAGCATCGAGTAAATCAAAGTTAGACATCGGGAAAATCAGCGAGTCCCTGGAAGTCTTAATCCCTTTCCGTATCGAGACCCTGGAAGTCTCAGACCTAGACCTGTTCGGGATCGTCTTCTTTTTTTTTTTTTAATCCTTTCCCTGTTGCTTTCTTTAATGCCATTCCTGCAGCTGTTCCAACTGCACCTAACGCAGCTGCCTTTGCAACAGCTGGGGCTGCAGCGGCTATTATTCCTGGAATAGCTGCAAGAAGTGGAAATATACCACCTGTTTTAGCGATGTTTTTGATGGCACCCGTAGAAAGATTTACGCGTATACCTTTCTTTGATTGTTTGGCTTCATTGAAATACTTGAGCTGGCGTTCTGTCAGCGATAGTTTATTCGGTCCACCTGCGATTTGTTCTCGCGCTATTGATATTTTTACTCCACATCGCTTCGCTGATGCCGACTGCAGTTTTTTAATCTGACCAGGAGTCAGACTGATACTAACATGATAATATGACATTTATGATATATTTCTGACTTCTAAATTAACGCTTGCATATTTTCCACTGGGGCATCAATGACTCTCATTCGTCCACCAACACCTACAAGTAACATTGTTTTATCACTGAGTATAACGGCGATTGCTCTGTAATTAGCAATAGCTCCTCGCGTCACACGAGCTCGAAAATGTATGTCAACGACGGACTGTCTAAACAAATCCAAATGTTCCAGCGAAAAGTAATAAATCGGGTGCAGCGTTGTAAAATCCAGCTGTGATATTTGTAAACCAGTATCAACATTTTGATCACGCCCCATAAACGACATCAATCGATGATATGCACGCGCCACTTGATTTTGCTCGAAATTCAACAAAATATCCTCCGATGGTTCTTGATGTCCATTTATTCTCAATGAAACCTCGGAAACACCGAGTTTGTCAAATATCATTATACTACGCGTTTGATCATTTACTCGTGCAGCATCTTGAAGCGCAACGAATATATGTCGCGGCGCAAAGATACCCTGTTGTGATGCTATCTGCCATGTAAATAAACCATTAATTGTGCTTTGAACAGCATCTGTGGTTGTTGTTAACCATGATAGCGTCGACTTACCGCCGCTGCCCATGAAAGAAAGTAACCTTTGTTCTTCAGGTATCGCTTGAGTCATTACTGGCATCCACAATGAAAGTTTTGTTAGAATTACCTTACCAGCATCACCAGCAGGTCGCCATATTGCATCATCGTCGGTTGCTTTTCGTACTAGTACAATTGTATGTTTGGTTCCGAAAATAACTTTTCTAACGTGTATGCTAAATCCAAAAATATGTGATAACGGAATCGCGCAAGAAAATCTTCTACTTCCACCCAGCAACATTGTTCGACGTGATGCGAATCCTAAGTTAAAATTTGCATTAGCACCATGAACCACCGGAGCAATGTCAGCATCGGCGTTATTGAGATGGTTTCTTGGTCGTCTTATATCATATGGTACATAGTTAGGATGATCAGAAGTGTCCTTGGTAAACATCATTGATGGACCAGCTGATCTTGAATAATCGTCGCTGTATCTTGCTAGACCCAATATCGTCGTGGCAACGTCAACGTCTTTCTGAATCGATTCAATATTTCTTTCGTCAATCATGTACGTAGCGCTGTCGAACAACACCATGATACCATTATTGACAAAACCAACTCTAACATTATCTCCATAGGCTGTATTATCATCTTTTAAAATTTCACCTTCAATTTCGATAAATGCTTCAGCGGGCAAGAAATATCTGCTTGTATCGTGAACTTGTAAATCGATTCGTCCTCGCTGATTTGGCTGTCGTGGGTCATAAGAATAATATTAATAATCCCGCACAGACTTATCCTTGAGAACTGGCGCATCCATGTCAAATGCAGGATCAGATACACGTTTGAACATATTTATGTTACTGGTCATCGTCTAATACGAAGACCACTTCCTGCCATCAGACTTGCTCTTATGTTCTTTTGTTTGTCAGTACCGTTGGTGCTGGTGGCTAACTCTGCTAGTTTTTTATTTGCGGCTTGATTTATTATTTTACTAACATTTGCAGGCATCACTCCAGTGCTGGGTAATTTTACTGGTGGCTAAGGTTTGCGTCGTACTAATCGTGCTAGTCTATCCTTGATTGCAGAGAATGCTTTACTGGCAACGTCGCCGGCAGCACCAATACCTTATTCACGAATAACGTCAATGGCTTTCATACCCAGTTGCTTTGCAATCGGTATTGCTTTTGGGGCTATCCTCGAAAATATACCCTGAACAACATCACCAAGTCCATCTCCGTAGAATGTTTTATATGTAGGTAACCGCGAATTTATCACCCTAATCATGGTTAGCCCATGTTGAGCATTATGTATAATCATCTTATTATAGTAATTATATCTAACCGTTTAATTGCTGTAATAATCATCAGCGATTTCATTAATGAGGGACCGATACACATTAATGTCCATGATACCGCCTGTAAATAATCGTTGACAAATAGCAGCTGCTTCATTAATAATTTCTGGAGAATTATTTCCAGTTCGTCTTCCGCCGATCAGAATTTCTAGTCGATCAACATCGGCAAGGACATTATTTGGACAAGTAACGCTACTTTCAGTAGCCCCAAGACCTTTTCCAGTGATACCAAAGGTATCGAAGATACTTGGGGAATCTAGGGGGTCATTGAATACTTCATCACCGGATGTTGAAGAGGCTGATTGTTGTTGTTGTTGTCGTTGTTGTAGTCGTTGTCGTCGTTGTTGTGTTCGTTGTTCTAGTTGTTGTTATTGTACTCGCTGGTTTGGAGACAGCGATGCTGATGCTGATGATAGTTGTTGTGATTGTTGTGGTATTTGTTGTCGTTGCAGTATTTGTTGTTGCTCCGGTGACATTTTTAATCATGCAAAATATGCATCTATTGCATCACTAAATTCAATATATCTCTTATCGTTTCTTCGAGCTTGATTAGTGTTGTAGTATGCACAAAATATCCACTTGTACCAGCTTTCACTATCTATGGGATCATCAGCATATTTAGATTTTAAAAATCGTCTTCGATCATTAAAACTATTCACGGCAATCTTAGCTAATTCTCCTGTATTTTTAGCCTGTTTAATAAAATTAATACTCTCTTCGGTAAATTTATCAGCTACATCAACCCTGGCTCTTGCTTCTGATTTTTGTTGAGTATCACCTTCCGCTTGGTCTATTTCTTGGGTTGGCTGAGCAACAGTTATTTTTTCCGGAAGTCCTCGCAAAAGTCTTTTTGTTTCCTTAGTTCGTTCTGCTTTTTTTTCTCAGTTGTTGCTGCGGTTCTTTCTAACGCAGGTAAAAGACCTTTAGTGGTTTTTGTAATCGGCTTAAATAATTCTTCCGTGGATTCTGCAAATTCTTCTTGTGTTTGTTGACGCGCCTGTAATTGTTGTTTAACACCATTATGAAGTGGAAGATATCTTCGTATTGCCTCTAGTCGCTCTCGAGCTAGTCTAGCTGAGTGAGCTTCACCAATCATTATTGATATAATAATGGTTTAATTGCAGCAACAGAGAGGGTGAAACGACCACGCGTACGTGACCCAGACGTAAACGAGTCGCATAACGTTGGAAAAATACACGTCAAACAACGAGTAACAAAAATGAACTAACCCACAAGATTTCGTTAACGCGGTCTCCGCAACAACGAAATGTGCTTGGTTAGTGGGTTCGGTTTGACGTTATTGACCCTGTACTTTCAGTCTTTGTAGGAACCTTTATTTTTTCATAAATAAGGTCTCAGGCAAAATGGTCTGTTCACCGTCTCTGCTGGTAAATATTTGGCATGTTTAGTTTTATTATAAGCACACATCCATATAAATGTAGATTAATAATCATGAAACTATGTCAAGAATAATATAGCGTTGTAAATAATAAAGGTTTGAAACTTAAATTTGATTCAAATTTATTTGGATGGTGCCATTTGTCACTGATCTTATTCTTTCTTCACATTAAATGAATGAAAGACCTATCCTGTGTTTCTTGTTGATTTCATGTCAGGTTCATGACATATATTCCTATTTGATCACACATCGGATAAGTTGCATAATTACAGACAGATAACACATATCCAACTACATAAAAAAGATGGTGTACTCACATGTGCA
>JAECUM010072904.1:0-13497 GCA_016617855.1 Megalonaias nervosa | reverse complement strand
ATTAATAAGATTGCCTTTGTAACCTTTCCCTTGGTTCATAATGGAAACTGTAAAGATCCCTATTCTGTAACCTTATATTACACTTTGTGTGCATGAAAACACAAAATTTATACATGTAATTGACATTGATCACTATGGTCCATCCCTACCTCTAGGGACTAGCCCCAGGGTCATAACTTGGAAACTGTTGAGATCCCTATCTAATAACCATGAGGAGACATGCACATAATTGCCTGGTACGATAAATGAGCCACCAAACTTGTACTGATCCTGATTGACATTTTTTTGTTGTTGCTTACTTTCCAAAACCTGTGATAGATTTCATTCATACTTGTGTTATATATATATATTTAATTTAATACTATTTGCTTGACCTTTTTCCATGATTGAGGATAGAGTTTTTGTGTGTACCAGACTTTTTTTATGCTTGTAAGTTATAAATAAGTTTTTTTTTTACTGATATTTGAATTCAGTGTCTAGCCATATTGATAAAACTTGGAATGTTCTTGAAGGGAATTTATGACCCCCATCCTTGTCATTTTATTGTGTTTTAGGTATTTATTTAAGGCTGTGGTAAATATTCATTCCTGTTTTATGTTCAGTCTGTGGAATAATTTACTCTTGTGTTCAGATAAAATTTAAGAAGAATCAGTTATTTAAATTATTCATTGGAATGACAAAGTGCTCATTGACTTTGGACTAAAACACTATTTTGCGATTATTGTGAATTCATTCAAAGACATTCAGAATTATATCATTGTGATACATCAAGATTTGGTACATCAATCTATTCAAGACTTGGAACATCAGCACATTCAGTATTTAAATACATTTGAAACACTCAGTACTTTTGGACCTGAGATGGAACATTTGAGAAAATTTGCAATTTAATTCACTATACTTTGTCTTAAATTTTCACATTGTAAATTAGGGGAAAAATTTGTGTTAATTTTACTAAAGTTGTAGGTTTTCTCTTCTTTCTGTTACTTAGTTTAAGACCACAGGGTCGTAACAGTTGGGATGAATTGTTATACATATTTAATTTGTATTGTTTGTTAACTAGTTGTTTTTAATGTATTTTTTATTTCATGATTTGCTGTGGGTTATATAAAATTGTATTTTTGTAGCTGACCTTGACCAAAATCAGTGAGTTCTGTAAACAACACTGTTTCCATTTTTCTTACTGAAGGATACATATTAGGATTATTATCTGGGTCTGAGTCAAGGACATTGTGTTTACCATTATTTTATTTATTCAAATTGTTTATTAGTTGGAAATATAAAGTACTCATCTAGAATAATGTTCTTGGAAATAGAGACTTGGATTCATAGTGAAATTTAAACAAGGATGTATTCTTGGATATTAGTATTGTGATTCGACAAAAGACTGTTGGCACATCATTACTACTCACGCCATCACAGGATCATGAACACTTTCAGAATTGTATTTATTTTGGAATACCACTAAGTTTATTCAGGACTTGAATCATTTGGATTTGTGTTAGAAAGTTTAGGATTATTTGGGATTTAATTCCCAATACCATAAGTTATTGTTTTTACATTTTCACTTTGTATTTTAGGGAAATTTTTAATTTTTACAAAACTTGTTGGTTTTTGCTCTTTTCTGTTACTTTGTTTAAGACCATAGAGTCCTAACAGAATCATTATGAAGCCATGACAATGGGCAAATTCAACAAAGTGTTGTCTATCCACATCATTGGCAGCATGTTCACTACTTCTAGGATGTTCAAAGAGAAAGCACAGAACTTTGAAGTTGAAGTTGAGTCACCAAAAAGCAAACATAAACCAAAATAAACAATGCTTATGTTTCACCAAGTATAGTGTATAATATATTGAGATAAGGAAAAAGATGAACATGAGCAATCATACTCTACTGAAGTTTGAATCCATTCACCAGAGAGTAAGTAATCAATTTACCAATACTGGCTTGTCACAGATAAATGTTTTGATTTTTTAATTACTTTCATAATGAACTGAATACAGCCAAAAAAACAAATAAAGCTAAATATTTTGTATTATTTTAGCTTTATAATTTTTCGTTAATTGATGCATGCATAATCTACACTGATTTTTGTTGTAGATTTTTTAGTTTAGAAGATGATTATAAGTAATTGTCTTTCCTTCCATCTGTCTTTCTATGATAGGAGCCATCTGTTAATCACAAGTGCCAAGTCCCTGAACATTATCCCCTTTACGTGCATATGAGCACTGAAAAACTTTTGTTTCACACATGTGATATTTGGTCATGTTAGAAGGGAGATGTTGTTTTTCGCCGTGATGAAAACTTTTCATACATTATTATATTTTTCCTGGCTACTAATAATGTTTAATTCATTACTTTGATTATAATTTGTTTTGTGTTTTTTGACATCTCATGACATTGAGCTCTGTTGATTGTCATATGAACAATCTGATTAAAATCAGATCTCCACTGTCCTACATGAAGATCTGACAGCGACCACTTAGGGGTCATGTTCAGATGACCTGTGTTATTACCATATTTGCTAATTTTATCAGCCAGTTCACTTTAGCATTGGGAAACTGAACAGTATGGCTGAAGAGGATCAATTTGATTCACTTTCAAATTTCTGAAAGCTGCATTGCCATTGGATGATTCAGAGATCACCAGAACTTAAGCAGTTGCTGTCAGATCTTCATGTACAACAGTGGAGATCGGATTTTATCATTTTAATCAGATTGGTCATATGAATATTGACATTTTGAACACTTGTCCAAGAGAATATGTATGTATTTAAAGAACACTAACTCAACCTGTCATTTCAATGCTACACATATAAGTTTGTAATTTTCATTGAAATTTCTTATTTTAATTATTCATAAAACATTTTGGTATAAAAATATGTACCAGGCATTTGCAATTCAGCAAAGTTAGTGTGAAGATGTGATTTTTTGCTGCGATGAAAATTAGTATTGTTTTCATATCTATATTTCAGATCAAGTCATGCAATAAATTTATAGTCAGTCATGTGAAGTCACCTGACATTATTTTAAACACTGTGACAAATTGGCACCCATTGTGGGATTTGATCAACACTGCACAGTGATGGAAACATAGAATCATCAAGGCAAGACTTTGATGAGCTTGTTGGAAACCATGGCACTCTAGTAGTTCCAGGCATAGTCAGGGTTATTTACCTAACCTAACAAGGGCTATATACATATATTATTTGCATCCTATTGTTGGAATGTTGTGATTGGAAACAGGTCATAAATGTCCACACCTGTGCATTGTGCACAGACCTAATTAACTAAGGTATATTGTTTTAGCTCTTCCACAATCACATTACTGGTTGACATTATGTTTGTTTTCAGCATATAATCACGTGGAGAACTGTATTCATTTTACTTGTGAGCAATCTTGGAATTCAGTATGAAATATGGTGGACCTTGTTAATTGTATTTTCATTGACTGAGCTAGCTCATGATTTCCAGCCAGGCTTGTTGAATACAGAATTCATAGTTTTGGGACTGTCACCTGTTTTCATAACTCTGGATGGAAGGTAAAAGTGCATGTTCACTTTTGATTTTAAAGGGAAGTCATTTCTTTATTTCACATACGATTTTCATTTGAGTTTTTTTCATGTATGTTTGTTGTAGAATTAAATTAAAATTTATACTGCCTGAATATTTGTCTTCAGATTGCAATTTGATTACTTTCAGGTCATATGACCTCATTGTATTTTTGATTTGCTGATTCACACTTGATGCATATACTGTATTTGCTGGTCTGTAAGTTGATACCTTTTTATCAGAAAATTTGGATTTCGTCTTATACACCAAATCAACTTATATATAGATTATTTCATCCAGATCACTTTAATGTATGTCTTGTAATTTTTTTTATGTAAAATAAAAATTCTCCAAAAGTATGTGTAAAAGTGACGATCGTTTTGGGGAAGAGATTGTATACAAAAAATGTAGGACCTGACATTGAGCATCTTTGCTAGCCAAGGTTCTGATAACCCTATCTACACCTTGGCATATCAAGAAGATATTTCTCTGCATCGGGTCTGTGAATTTCATTGGATGCGGTGGCAAGCCACTGCATCCAATCAAAGTTAAGTTGTTCAGATTTGAACACCATTCCTACATGATTGAGACAAGGGGAGCACACTACTTGAATGAACTGATAAATAAACACTTTTCCACTGTCGGTCTGTGTTTGCACAAATACCTTTCACTCAAATAGACCTGTAATGGCTTCCCATTGGTACATGGTCATACTTTTGATGTTAAACTTGCAAAGTATCCTTTTTAGGTCAATTGCTACCAATGTTTTCAATGTACAATGCACCATGCTATTGGTTAGTTGGAATTACATACTAAGGGAGGAAACACATGAAATCCAATAGGTGTAGCTAGGACGAAGTAGTGATATAGCTGTTTGATCTGCCAAAGTGAAGATAGGGGGTTATTGGAACCTTGGCTAACGATGATGGACATTGAGAAGGATTTAAAAATATACATGATCATCAGTATTATGTGCACGTTCATCAGATGTAATTGTGCTAAGGTAGAATGAACTAGTAGTATACATTGTTTAAATTTGATTACTTACATGTACATTAGACTAGACAAGTTAGAAAATGACAAAGACAGGCATTCCATAGCATTTTCCTTCTTGAACATCATGATCAAATTAAATATACCTTGATATGAGAGAGTGAGATTTCAGGACCATGTGATTATAATCTGTATTGTTTAGTTACCTGACGATTGTGATCTTACTCGTGTATCCATACTATGTTCCATTGTCAATTAATACCACTGAGTAAACAATTCCTTCTAGTTTTAGTTTATTTATCCATTGTCCCAAGAACCACATGGCTTGCCTCTTCATTTACATGCTATTTAAATATGCTGCAGCTGTTTTCAGGTCATTCCGGATAACACCTGTTTGTGGGCCAGATTCGGCTGACCAGATCATATTAGTGAGGCTACCAGTAGGGAAATGAAGCTACCCATATTGTATTACAAATAGGCTACCATGTAGCGCCATGAAATGTCAGGTGTTTACTCATGCAAGTTTCTCAACCAGTGACACCTTTTGTACTTGCTGTAAGAACTGTCAGAGCAACTTAAAGCAACAACAAGCATGAGCAAAGATCAAAACCAGATGCTGCCAACTACAGGAAGTGTATATACACTCACAGAGAAAGAATAATCTTATTTATTGTGAATGGAGAGATTATTGTACTTGCAAAGAAAATTACACAGCATGTTACATTGTCATTCTTGGTTTTTAACCTAAATGGAGTATATATGGATATAAATATTATGAATATTTAAAATTTGAAACTGCAGGAGTATGGTATGTGTTTAAATAGTTTCTGTTTACTGTATTTGAATAGTTTCCATTTACTATTTAATTTATTACCGTTTTCTCTTTGACAAAAGTTTCAGCTAAAAAGTGGTGATAAAGTACACAATAGCATGAAGGGAACACCACTCCACTGGCCTAGTGGTTAGAGCATCCGCCTCGGATGCGGGAGGTCGTGTGTTCGATCACCGACGGGGTCATACCAAAGACTTACAAAAAATGGTACTAACAACTGCCATGCTTGGCGCTCAGCATTAAGAGATTAGTGTTAGGACTGGTCGGCCTGGTGTCAGGATAATGTGACTGGGTGGGACATCATGCTACGTGTCTGCTGCATCAGATGCCCCAGTGCTAGACATCACTATAAACTGCCACACTGCAGACATCGTAGCAGTATAACTGCAAAATTGTTAAAGCTACGTTAAAAATCTAAATCACACACACACATAGCATGAAGGGCTGAAATCTCTCTTTCTCTCATATCGAGGCATATTTTATTTTGATCACAAAATCTTAGGCCCAAGAAGAATAATGAAATGAAATACATATGCTTCCCTATGTCTTCAAAACAAAACTGGAAAAGGCATTTTAGCATCAGTGATGGCAACGCGACCTTGAGGCAGACATCACTAAGCTGGGTCACACCTGGAGTCAGCTCAAGAGGATGGCACAGGACAGAAGTCTCGGGCGATTTTGTGGGCATCCTATACCCCAGTAGGAGTGACAGGCAAAACTGACTGAACTGATGCAGTATTGCTGGTAATCCAAAATAGCATACAGTGATACTATTAATATTCATGAAACTGGAAGTTACTTTAGTTTCATTCCACACAGAATTGTGAATTTTATTTGATCTGTAACTCAGATAGTATAAAATTTACAATGCTGTGTTGAATAAACTGTAGTGAAAAAGACAGCCAAAGTATTGATCTGGCCTAGTCTTATACTCAGCATCAACATGTATTTGGAAAAAGGATGGAAAATTTACAATATCTGCATTTATAGGCCAGCAAATATGGTAGATTTTGACTTGGCATTTTGTTTCTATTGACTATCCTCTACCATTACTCACTTTATTGTTTTATTTAGTACGTAGACAAAGGACCATTGTGCATTATGATGTTGGCAAGAACTGGCAAGTAGTTAAGCAATTTTATGAATTAAAAGCAATGTTCATTTTTATTTTTCTCAATTACCTGATGGTAGTGATGTGATGCAGAAGGGTCAATAACAAAGTCTGGATTAATAGCATTTAATTAACACTATAGTATACATCACACACTTTACAAGTGTATCAATGCATACATGTACTTTCTTTCCCCCATTAGTGATCTACAATTTTTTTGTTATTTCATGCATTGATTGTACATAGTCTTGTATGATGTTTATGTATGAGTGGAAAACCAGCTGGTTGTCATTCTGATTTTTTTGTGACAAGTTGTAAAAACTATTATTTTTTGTTTTTGAAGTTTTACATACATTGTATTGTTTTTGAAAATTGTCATATTTTATATTGCAAAAATGTCATTTTATTGTTTTGACCTTGACCATACTTGTGTGTGTGTGTGTGTGTGTGTGTGTGTGTGTGTGTGTGTTATATTGCCATGAAAGTATAAGGATAAAAATACATAAAGAACACTTGTCATTTCCAGTGAAGGTAACAAACTAATATATTCGGTGAAGAAGCGAACATATTGGCCCCTGTTAATGCCTCCTATACAATCATAGCATTCAATAATATGAAACAATGATTCAAATAATTTAATAACATTAAACCTCGTTCAATAATGTTAAGCAATATTTCATGTTGGAACATTTTTTAATTTTATGGTTAAGTACCATTTTTGTCAATGTTTTTAGGCATAGTATTCAGTTGACATATATGTTAGATATATTTTTTTGTTTTTGGTTATGATGGATCCATATGGAATAGTTTTAGAAATTAAAATTTTTTTTACAGAGCTTTGTAACCCAAAAATAATAAAAATGCATATTGCAAAAAATTTTAAACTGAGTGAATAGTTCTTGATAAAGTAGATGGGAAATATGACTACTTTTCATGTATATTTTTATAGTGTTTCGACACCCAGTAACCATGGCAACAGACACGTGAACACAAAACTGATGTCAGAAATAAATGTTAAACATCTTACACATGCAGTATACATCATATAAGGACATTGGAGAGGGGGCAGAAAATGGCCCTTATTCAATACAGTCCTTTGACGATTCCTAAATTATACTATAGCCAATATGATTTCCAATATGGCCAACAGAGTGTCCGTCTTGAAAAATCATGTTATTGCTACTCCTTTCCGAAAGGGTGGTCATATCAACATGGGATTTGCACTTAAAGGCTTCTTTTGATGTTTCATTGGTCCCAAATGAAAATGCTGCCAGTCTGATGTTCAGTAGGACTACCACAATCGCCGTCTTGAAATTCTTGTTATCACTACTTCTCCTGAACAAAATGTTATACAGTGGAACCTGCCTTGAAAGACCACCCCTTCTGCCAAAACATAATGGTCTCTCATGACAGGTGGTCTCTCATAACAGGTCATAACACTATATATTCAATAAATCTGTACATGGAGAACCTGGTCTCTCAAGACATGTGGTCTCTCATAGCAGTGGTCTCTCAAGACAGGTTTTACTGTATTGCCATGTCCCAGATATGCAGCAGGTTTTAACAGCCTCTGTCCCTGTTCAGTGTCGGTTTGTGTGCGCAGATGCAGATTGATTACTTAATCCCCCTTATGATGTCTTTATTGTCCTAATGGTTCTATTCATACATTCTTTATGCCTTCCATAGTAGCCATCTTGAAAATCCTATCACTGTTTCTCCTGAATGAATGGTATGAATGGTCATACCAGCATGGGGGTTTACTGAATGGCTTTTTATGATGTCTTGTTAGTTGTAATTGAAAATGGTGCAGATCTGACGTGTACATCCAGTTTGACTGCTGCAGTAACTGTCTTGAAAATCCCATATCACTACTTCTCCTAGATGGCATGAATCTAATGTAAAATATAGCCATCATGGCATCCATATAGAAAACGTTTTTTCTGCTTCTCCAAAATAGAAAGTCATTTTAACATGGGTTTCTGCCAGAAGACTTCTTAAGATGCCTTGCTGGGCCTAAATGAAATAAGTACCAAGTTGATTTCCAGTATGTGAGCTTCAGTAACTAATTTGAAAATCTTGATGTTTCTGAAGAATATCAAAGATGGTTTCAGCACTCAGCAGTTGAAAGGAAGAAATGATCTTATCTTTAATTTCAGGAAGTTTGTTTCAGTCAGTAGAGCATTAGTATCATCAAGGGATTCTTGTTTATTCATGCCATTAAGCCATCTGAATTTTCCATTATATTATTGCTTAAAATTTTACTATAAAGGATTTTTTTAAAAAAGGGTTGTGGTAGGTGTGCAATTTTTGCCATTTCCAATGCTGTATATGGCTCAGTAAGAACAAAGCACACTAAGAGTTAAGTACCATGAAAAATTTCATACCACAGTATTTCTGATTTTAGTGTAATATGTACTACGGAATACCACAATTATGTTAGTGACCAACAATTTAATGTTCTGGGGCTTACACTCTTTTGTTTAATTTTTGTCTGTGATTAGCTGGAAATATATCTTGCTAACATTTGTAGCAAAATGACAACATATTATATCCATGATATTATTTGGACAAAAAATATTAATTACCTTTAGATGAAAGAAAGGAAAATATTTCATTTCAAAAGAACGTCACAGCCCCCAACAATAAAAATTAAATAAGCAGTACCATATATAGTAGATGAATTTGCTAAATGTATGTTAATTGTTGTGTAAGTCGTAAGCTAAGCTGTAACTTAGGTGATACAGTGAAAGCCATTAGATTAGAGGGCCTGTTGTTAAGAATAGGAAGTTAATATACAGAAGCCAACAGTTTACTAGCTACACTACTGGTATAATCAGCAAGGAAACTTGGAGTGGGGTGCCAGCAGCCAGGCACAATATTTATTAGAGAGGGACAGTCGACATAAAACATGTACACTCAATAAACAAGAAAATATTTAGAGGACTAGAGAAATTACATAAAGTTTTGACAGCAAAAAGTGCGCTACTGATAATCGCTGGATGGTTTGCAGTCTTAAAAGAAATACATATACTTTACACATTCACAAATGCAGCAAATAACTAACACGCTTTTTTTTTAATTCAGAAATTTTTCCAAAAGTTGGATTTGGCCCAAATGAGTATCATACCATTCCATTTGGTCACCACATTTGCATATGAAACATGTGTAAAACTTGTGACTAAGATATCACAATTACCCTGGATTGCTTGAGAAATGGTTATCAATCACAAATTAATGGTAAAATATTACAAGTATTTGTAATATTTACCATTAATTTGTGACAGGTACAACTGTTTTGTAAAAAGATCATTTTTTAAAACTGGATTGTCATGAATAATGAAAACACACTGTCGATATCATTAAAGTCATAACAAGATTCCTCAGGAATTTCTGTGGATTCCTTATGAACAGAAACTACTGATGTACAGTACCAGTACAGCGAAAAAGTACCATGGTATGTACCTCTGGAAAAAATACCACGGTATACCAGTATACATTTAATACCATGCACCTCTGTTGGAATTCCAGTTGTTTTGAACTTTTGGACTTTTATTGTTGCATGTGACACACATGGATTGCTTGAGATGGGATTTTATTGGCTGAAGCACAAATTGAACAACCTGGATTGTTTGAGCTTCAGTTTTGTTGGCTCAGACAAATGTTGAAAACCCTGGATTGCTTGAGCTTGGGTTTTGTTAGCTCAAACACACTTGGCTTGAATACCCTGGTTTGCTTTTACATGTTTTCTTTTGGCTGAAATGTGGTTGGATTGAACACCCAAGATTACTTGAACTTGGGTTTTGTTGGCTGATTCACAGACACTCAGGGTTACTTGAGCTTGGATTTTGTTGGCTGATTCACACACCCAGGAATGCTTGAGCTTGGGTTTTGTTGGCTGATTCACACACACTCAGGATTGCTTGAGCTTGGATTTTGTTGGCTGATTCACACACCAAAGGTTGCTTGAGCTTGGGTTTTGATGGCTGAATCACACATAGCCAGGGTTGTTTGAGCTTGGGTTTTATTGGCTGACTCACACAGACCGACTCACCGAGGGTTGCTAGAGAAATGGTTTTGTTGGCTCAAACACACTTGACTTGAATAATCTGGATTGCTTGGGAAATGGTTTTTATTGGCTCAAACACACTTGATTTGAATACCGGGGATTGTCTGAGAAGTGGGTTTTGTTGGCTCAAACACACTTGGCTTGAATACCCTGGATTGCTTGAGGAATGGTTTTTGTTGGCAAAACACACATCGCATGAATACCCTGGATTGCTTGAGAAATGGTTTTTGTTGGCTCAAACACACTTGACTTGAATAATTTGGATTGCTTGAGAAATGTTTTTTTTTTTTTTCGCTCAAACTCACTTGGCTTGAATACCCTGAATTGCTTGAGAAATGGTTTTTGCTGGCTAAAACTCACTTGGCTTGAACACACACCAAGGGTTGCATGAGATTGGATTTTGTTGACTAACACACACCAAAGGTTGCTTGAGCTTGGGTTTTGTTGGCTGACTCACACAGACCGAGGGTTGCTGGAGAAATGGTTTTTGTTGGCTCAAACACACTTGACTTGAATAATCTGGATTGCTTGGGAAATGGTTTTTGTTGGCTCAAACTCACTTGTCTTGATTATCCTGGATTGTCTGAGAAATGGGTTTTGTTGGCTCAAACTCACTTGTCTTGAATACCCTGGATTGTCTGAGAAATGGGTTTTGTTGGCTAAAACTCACTTGGCTTGTTCATTACCCTGGATTGCTTGAGAAATGGTTTTTGTTGGCTAAAACTCACTTGGCTTGAATACCCTGGATTGCTTGAGAAATGGTTTTTGTTGGCTAAAACTCATTTGGCTTGAATACCCTGGATTGCTTGAGAAATGGTTTTTGTTGGCTCAAGCACACTTGACTTGACTTTACCCTGAATTGCTTGAGAAATGTTTTTTGTTGGCTAAAACACACTTGTCTTGAATACCCTGGATTGCTTGAGAAATGGGTTTTGTTGGCTCAAACACACTTGGGTTGAATACCCTGGATTGCTTGAGAAATGATTTTTGTTGGCTTTAATTCACTTGACTTGAATTCCATCGGTTGTGAGTGCACTTTTTCTGTTGGCTAAAACAGGGATTGAACATTTTTGATTGAATGAGCCAATGGGTTTTGTTTTCTCAAGCATACTTGGTTTTATTTGAAAAGTACTTTAAACAATTGATGATTGCTATTTGTAAGAGACTAACGTTCTTTGAATTTAAAAGTGTGTAGCAGCTAAATAATTGCATATACAATAATAGGTACGAGAAAGTAGATTTTGTTCATTTTGTTAGTGGCCTTGTTATTTCATTATAACTTTGGCCCCCCCCCCCGCGGACCAAACTATGTGTTTCCTATTGGACTCATTTTAAAATTAGGGTAGGTAGGTATTTTGTTAAAATATTGTATTTATTTTAATGATTAGTGTGTGTGTGTGTGTATATATATATATATATATATATATATATATATATATATATATATATATATATATATACTGTACTTGGCATTTCAAGTACTGGGAAAAACCTGCTCAGTTAGATGCATAAGTCAATTTCGGAATTAAAAAAATTTTAAAAAATTTTAAAGGGGGGTGGAGTGGTGCTAGGTTCAGCATGGAAAAACAGGGATGGTTGGCTGACTAGAAACACAGATATAGTTTTTAGCCTTAGAGAAAGACAACATGGTAACACTTACTCTTGGACAATTTATATCACGTTGTAATGCTGTTCTGTGTGTGAAGTCTGAAGCTGTATTGTGACATACTATTGCTGGAAAAAATATTTTGATTCATTGATGCATCTGTGATATCAGACTGGCTCTGCTATCAGATGCTTTTTGTGCATAACATTTGAAGATTTACTTTCAAAATATATGTAGTGTGCATATTTTAACAATGTTTGGAAATTGTTAATAGGCTTGCATGTAATTGTTGACACAGGTGAAACTTTTACAATTTAGATGTACCTGGCTGCAAGGTCAAATGGGGTTGTGATACCTACTAGAAAGCTGATGAACAATGAGACACCAAGTCTGATTACCCATTTGTACCTTTATAGTCTGATTACCCATTATTACCTTTATAGTCTGATTACCCATTAGTACTTTTATAGTCTGATTACCAGTTAGTACCTTTATAGTCTGATTACCCACTAGTACCTTTATAGCCTGATTACCCATTAGTACCTTTATAGTCTGATTACCCATTAGTAACCTTTATAGCCTGATTACCCATTAGTACCTTTATAGTCTGATTACCCATTAGTAACCTTTATAGTCTGATTACCCACTAGTACCTTTATAGTCGGATTACCCACTAGTACATTTATAGTCGGATTACCCACTAGTACCTTTATAGTCGGATTACCCACTAGTACCTTTATAGTCGGATTACCCACTAGTACCTTTATAGCCTGATTACCCACTAGTGCCTTTATAGCCTGATTACCCATTAGTACCTATATAGTCTGATTACCCATCAGTAGCATTATAGGTTTGGGGATTTTTTTTTATCAGTCAATTGTACACCTAAAAAAGTGAAATTGTTCTGTTATCTTTTATTAACTCTCTCTCTCTCTCTCTCTCTCTCTCTCTCTCTCTCTCTCTCTCTCTTTTATCTCATTATCACTGGAAATGGCTCCTAGATAAATATTACTTATTGGCAGCTTATCTCTGATTTTGAAACACATGACTGACATTTTGTTTGGGCAGTTGATCTAATTAGGCATGAAAACCGGTCTTAACACTTGAAACAACTGATAGGTTAAGCAGTTGCTCAAACTCACCAAGATCAAAAGACAAGCAGCATTTGTTTGCAACCTTTGATGATTGGGGAATGACAAAAAGCATCAGTGGGCCCCGAGTGGACGAGTGGTCTAAAGAGCTTTCCGTTAAGGATCACTGCCATCTCACCTCTGTCTGCGTGGGTTTGAGTCTAGGATTCGGCGAATGTGGATATGTGAGAAAGCTTGCCAGTAGCT
>JAECUM010072903.1:0-24298 GCA_016617855.1 Megalonaias nervosa | reverse complement strand
TCAGCAAGTTTACTAATTGCTGCTTTACCTCTCCAGAATCCTCTCGGGGAATAATAAACAGATTCCATTATAATAATTAATTGATTAATTACCAGCCCCTAACACTATTTTACCTTTCATACCAGCTTTTATCAGAAAGCTAGCAAGTTTATCTCTGAGAGATTTATTAGGTATAGAATTTAACGCATGAATCAACTTCACATCTGCAAGGTGCCGTTGTTGTAAATCCTTCCTTTTATACGCGACATCGTGAATGTGACACGCTTGATCAATTGCGTTTATTGGATATTCTCCAGGTTTTGGTTGATCTCGGTTATCGAGTCGGATATCGAGACGAGTTCCAGGACCACAATAATTATACCTGGGTAAATGTTTTTCACCGGGGTAATTTGCCCATGGAGTTCCTGGTAATTTACCTAACGAAGCGGCGATATCTCCACCTGTCTTTAATGAAATAAATTTATATTTTTTTGTACCACATTTCACACACTTGCCTGTAAGTGCGCGCCTTTTATTTTTTGTTATTATTGTCTTTATTTCACTTGTGGGCGTACGCGCTTTACATCGAACACAATATAGATCCATATTATTATTATATGGATATAATTGATTTCTCAGCGACACGAAAACAAGAGCCAGTCAAGCATCACCCAGCGCTACCAAATTCTATCAGAGCGATTATACTTGGCCCATCTGGGTCTGGTAAAACGCAATTATTACTTAATCTGATAATGCGATCGCTGAAGTGGGATAAATTATATTTAGTAGCACCATCTGTAGATGATCAACGATGTTACGAAGTACTTAAAGATTTTAATGAAAACGCAAAGTCGCTGAATGAAGACGGTAATGATGTTGTTGATTTTATTACCGATATTGATGAAGCTCCATCTGTAGATGACCTAGATGGATGTATCAATAATCTCGTAGTATACGATGATGTAATGCTGGATAAACAATCTAATCCAGCTCGTATATTTTCGCGAGGCCGTCATAAAAATACTGACGTGATCTATGTTACTCAGCGATATACACAAATTCCTAAAGTAATCAGAGATAATTGCAATATCTTAATCGTGTTTAATGGAGTAGATAATTACACCTTACAAAACATTTATTATACTTGGTGTTAAGGGGACATGGACATGATTAAATTTAGAAACTTCTTTTCAAAAGCACAAGCTGTTCCGTTCGGATTTATAACAATAAATTTACATGACCCAAGATCTAGATATCGTATAGGCCTAGATAAAATCTTTGGTTAATTTACAGCAGCAGAGGGGGTGAACTACCGATATCGAGTGACCAACGCGTAAACGAAACAAATAAAAAAAACGCGTCAGAGATAAAGTAACGTGATATAAAGTTAGAGGCTGCGGTTTAGCGTTACTGACCTTATATTTTCAGCACTCGTAGGAACCTTTAATTTTCATAAATAAGGTCTCAGACAAAATGGTCTGTTCACCCCCTCTGCTGCTCAATAACATAACAAATTTACTTCAAAAATCAGACATACTGACAATTACTTTTTTTTCTCTAGCTATTAAATTATGCTTCTTTGCTAAAACTGCATACCCTCCAATATTATTAATTTATATTGTAATTATCCAAAAAGATATTCTCCTCTCCAAATTTTTTTAAAATTTTGTTTAAAGTTTAATCAGAATAGTCAGTTTACATGAATAGAATGTACTCTACATTTCCATCCAGTATTACAATACAGTGTTTAAAATAATGGATGCCCAATACATTCTTGGGTTACCATTTATATGCATACCAATTATAAATATACAAGGACAAGATTATGGAAACCATACACAGAGAGCACACATATGTGATCACTGTTAATTAGAAGTAAGTATTAAAGGTCTCACCCCAAAGGGATGAAATCCATCCAAAACCATTTATAAGCAACACAGCCAACATTTAGGACAACAAATATCCTCAAACAGATATGGAAGACTAAATACTTAACACCATAAACACGACCAAATTTTAAAAAGGATTTAAAATTGTTAAAATACGAGAGTGTTTTGCCTATTATTGGGGAGAGAATTCCTATGTTTTGCTGTTGCTTACCTGAAAGATTGAAGCCCATATATCGATGTTCTTAATTTTGGGGTCTCCACAGTATTTACATACATAAAAGAGTAAGGAGATTGTTATTATACTTCCAGATCATTTAAGTTTGTTGGACAGATCTTGGTTAAAACTTTGAATGCTTCAAGTGCCATGATCCTTATCCTTCGGATGTGAAGAGTTCCGAATAAGGTATCTTGAAATCACCGAAGACAAATTTCAGTGCTCTCTCATAGTTGTTTTCACAAGCTTGTTTATATTAGTGAGACTGCCAATTCGCTTGACGGCATTTAATTGCTTAGATGCTTTCTTACAAATTTCGGTGATTTGCTTATTAAAGTTTAGCATAAAGTCCAAAATTACTGCTAGCAGTTTTACATAGTCTTCACAAGATATGTTAGCTGGAGGATTGAGTCGCAAACTGTTCGTTGGTTTTCTTTCCAAGTGCAATAGCCTGGAACTTGTCAGGGTTTGCTTTCATTTCACTGCTGGTTGTTGTTTTAGGGTTTAAGGCAATTTCTCAGCCCATAATAGGCGGACAGTATAATTGTTGGAGGAACAACCCGGAGAAACCCGGTAAGAACCACTGACCTACGGTAAGCTACTGGCAAGCTTTCTCATATACCCGCGCTGGTCGAGCCCGAGACTCGAACCCATGCCGCGAGATGGCAGTGATCGGTAAATGTGAACACTTTAGACTACTTGGCCAGCCGGGGCCCACTACATCGTTGGTAAACTACCTAATTAAAGTATTACACTCTGTTTCCATTGTAGATTTCATAATAATAAAGTCATGACGAGGATATGCATGTGCATGGCCGACAAGGGGGGGGGGGCAACCTGAGATATATCTCCGGGGTCCGGGCCCGTAAGGGGGCCCGAGCTGAACAACGCTTTTTAATTTTATAAAAGAAAAGTTTTGCTTAAACAAGAACTAGGAGAGGCCTGGGTGTTTCTTACCCCAGAGCCAGTGATCGCTCTTGACGGCCTTGGGCAAGTGTATTGTCATCGGCAAAGTTGTATCGGTCATAGTCATTTATGAAAAAGATGTCGTTAATAAAGATATTAAAAAATGGGCCCAATGATTGAATAATGTGTTAATCTTTTTTAGATTAAATTACCCATGTACTAGATGAATTTCCTAATTTGACGCATTGTCACCTGTTTGAGAATGAATCTGCCATAGTGTTTACTTCTGAAACTAACAACCTGTATGCTGCCAGTTTCTGGAACGGGAATTCGTGGAATAAACAGTCGGATGCTTTAAATAACCACATTAAAATAGCTGCAGCATATTTATTTTGGTCTAGGCCGTAGTGCAAGTCTTCTAGTCGAAGACCTAGTGTAGTGTGACAGCTGAAACTCCTTATGAAAGCAGAGAGAGGGTGTAAGATGTTCTCGAAGTAATTCGTGATCTGGTCACACATAGCTCGTTCGAAGATTTTCTTTATAGTTGGAGGAATACTGACAAGAGGGTACTTCTTTTATCAAGTGAATAATTTTTCTTATATATCGGGACCACGTGTGCTTCCTTGAGTAGTTCTGGGAATTGTTTTCGTCAAGGTTATAGATTATGAATTTGGCTATATGACCTGTCAATGACTTAGTTCCAAGTTTTAATAGCTTCATTGAAATAAGCTCTATCCCATTTGACTGATGCTGATATTTGATATACCATTGGCTGTGAAGTCTTCAGTGACATGGAGAAATCAAATTTTGTAGACATATTTATGGTCATTTTGATAGCATGTTTACTTGGATGTTCATCGCAGGTTAGGTGGCTATTGCCTATATCTTTTGTTACGTCCTGGAGGCTTAAACTACATAACAAGAAACAAGCATTCTATAATCCAAACTATAAATTTATATCCGTAAAATATAAAGTAAAACAAAGTGAAAGAAATTCTTAAAAAAACTTACAGTATGGTATGAATTCCTAGAATGTCCTGAATGTACTATTAATTTCATAGTAATCCAGAAACGTTCCAAAAGTATTCCAAATGAAAGCTCTAATATGTTTTTGAGCTAGCACCACAGAAGAATCACTGTTCTAATATCCAAAAGATTTTACTTCAAGATAAATACTATGAAAGTTGAATGTCACAAATGTCCTTGAATGTTTCACTGTAATCGAACGAAATTAATAAATATCCAAGTCCTTGAATAATTTCAAAATAACCCAGTAAGATACTGTCTGTTTCAGCTCTGCAGTCTCAAAGATCAAATTATAAATAAATTAAGATTTCGTCTTATAACATTCACAAAACTAGTATTGCATATAATGAGAACTCTGTGATTTAATTCCTTTATATGATCACCTAGGCCCCTAATGCGCAGCACATAAACAAATCTAGATTACTAGAAAAGATTCCTAACCATTTCATTATTTTATTTTGCCTATCAGCCTTGACTTTATATAATTTGTCCAATCACCAGCTAGGGCAGTCATGACATATCTACAGTACAATTACATTCCATAGATTACGTGATGATATCCTGACCTGCATTCAACACTCATGACCTATTTAGACCGAAAATAGAATGTTGCCGTGAACTTGGCAGTTCGACCTTGATTTATAAATTGCAATAGTATAACGTATTGTGCATGTACTTTTTACATTCGACGTGACCTCACCTTTACAGTGCATTCTGTAGTGTTAGAATACCAATCATAAGAATATTGTCATTAACCCAGATGACTCAAATAAAACCTATATTATAAAAATAATGTACGCGATATAGATATCCGTAACACATTAACAACGTTAATGAGAAAATCACTAAAGACCTCCGTTACACTTTCATGCTGGACAATTGAGTTCGTTGATACAACATCTTTGTTGACCAGGAAGGGACTAATGGTTGACCATGATTCTTTACTTTTTGTTCTGCCAGAGCAGCTTTTGCAATTTTAGGATGTTCAAGACCTCTGGTACACATGAAGTAGTTGAGCATGATCCTAGATTACATTAGTGAACATTTGCTCAAAGGACCAGTAAATATCATTGGATCATCAAATATATAAACTACAATGAAATGCCTATATCGTAGGTCGGCACAGGTTAAACCCCTTAACAGTCTGGTAAGTAAATTTACTGGGGGGTTGTTGTTGGTACACTTCCTTTGATCACCATGAAAATCATATTACGAAAGTCACTGCTACCAGTGTTAAAAGTATCAGAGTTGCATAGATACTGATTTTTATCTACTAGGATAACATCTACACGTAAGGGTATGTCCTGATTTTTTAAATCGACTGGTCCAGAAATCATGTTTATCATGTAAAAATATATAAAAAATATCGATAAAGGGTTGCGTCTTCGAAGTCAAAATTGGGGTCTACTAGCATTGTGAAATTATTGTTGTTGTTGTTGTTTACTGGTGGAAGAAGAACCAAGGGGAAACCCCAGGAAGTAATACCCACTCACTGGAAGCAGCTGCATGAAATTATAATGAATGGTAATTGTATCTAAAATCAAAGTACAGTCCTTAGTGAATGTAGTGTCTAGCATGTTTGGGGGTTTGTAACCATTGGTTAAAAGCCATTTATGTCTCTGTTCTTATACACTCAATATGCTCCGGATTAAGGCCCATCCTTCGTCTGTCTAATATGTCTGAATGAACGAAAATAAGGACACCACCACCAAGTGTTGTATAGTTTATCCGGAACATATGGTAGCCAGGAGGTGCTTTGACACTTCCCCAAATTCATACTGAATAAGGTTTATATTGAGACTGAGATACGCTAGTAGAAAAATTTTGGGATGTTTTTGCCTAATTTCAATGATAGGTTGGAAAAGGATTGGCACTGGGTCCGTCGTTTTATTCTGAGTGGAGTAATTGTGGAGGTTCCTCAGTTGCTTCAAAAGTAGACTAAAAGGAATTGCAGAATCTGATGGGACGTGCTTTAAATAGGACGTTTTATTACCATGGCAGTAGAGAAATACAGTGTTAGTCGGTAGTGTGGCATTAAAGTAAATAAAACCCCTGGAAATATTGTGTACAGACAACACATTTAACAAAAAATTTCACAAATTAAATTCTTAGATTTAACTACGATCTTTGAATGCCCATGTTCTTGTAGATCCATTAAATTATTTTTTTATATATTCTATTACATGGCATATTTAATAATCCAAACTATAAATGTATATCCGTAAAATATAAAGTAAAACAAAGTGAAAGAAATTCTTAAAAAACTTACAGTATGGTATGAATTCCTAGAATGTCCTAAATGTACTATTAATTTCATAGTAATCCAGAAACGTTCCAAAAGTATTCCAAATGAAAGCTCTAATATGTTTTTGTGCTAGCACCACAGAAGAATCACTGTTCTAATATCCTAAAGATTTTACTTCAAGATAAATACTATGAAAGTTGAATGTCACAAATGTCCTTGAATGTTTCACTGTAATCGAACGAAATTAATAAATATCCAAGTCCTTGAATAATTTCAAAATAATCCAGCAAGATATTGTCTGTTTCAGCTCTGTAATCTCAAAGATCAAATTATAAATAAATTAAGATTTCGTCTTATAACATTCACAAAACTAGTATAGCATATAATGAGAACTCTGTGATTTAATTCCTTTATATAATCACCTAATGAGCAGCACATAAACAAATCTAGATTACTAGAAAAGATTCTATTTGTAGTTAACCACAATCTCTGTAAACTTAAATGCCCTATGTCAAGAACGCTTATTTGATGAATTTGAAGGTATAACAGCGTTCATTAACTTGCCTTTACAATATAGATCAAAGAACAACACTGAAATGAAACTCGTGAGATTGACAGTACTCCATGTTATGCATATGTTATTTGTATTGTGTTTGACTTTTGTCAGCAGTTGTGGGTAGAGATTATTGTGTTTGACTTTTGTCCGTAATTGTGGGCAGAGGTTTGTCCTACCGGACTTTTATCTTTTTTTTTTTAAAGATGGTTACTTGGATTTGAATTCAAGGCCTAACATTATTTACGAACTTAGAATGTTAAAGAGGTGAACTTGTTTACAATTTGATGGAATGTTCCATTCAAAATGACCCATATGTTTACAATTTGATGGAATGTTCCATTCAAAATGACCCACATGTTTACAATTTGATGGAATGTTCCATTCAAAATGACCCACATGTGTACAATTTGATGGAATGTTCCATTCAAAATGACCCACATCCTGGGAATTTTATTGTGTCTTAGTTCAAGTGAAATTAGTTATATAGGATGAGTAAACAATTATTAATTCCTGTTTTAAGTTCAGTCTGTGGAATCATTAACTGATGTGTTCAGGCATAATTTGAGAGGAATCATTTATTTAAAATTATTCACTGGAATTGTAATGACATTTTTGTCTAAAACACTACTTTGGGATTATTGTGAATACATTCAAAGACACTCCATCTTATACCATTTCGATACGTTAAGACTATTGGTACGTCGGCACATTGATGACTATTGGTACACAAGCACATTTCAATATTAGAATTCATTTGGAACCTTCTAAACTTTTGGACTTGTGATAGAACATTAGGATTTAGTTCACAATACTGTAAGTTTCTCTTCACTTTGTTACTTAGGTATATAAATTATTTGATAAGTTTCCTAAAATTTCATGTATAACTTCATTCTGCTATTGAGTGTAAGACGATAGAGTCGTATCGTAACAACTCTTAATGGGTCCCCACAAGTGAGATAAAACTTCTTGTTAAATAGTTTTAGTTATGCGACGAATTCAATTTGCATTGTTTCAATTGTGAAGCAGACGACATGTTAACATCGTGCTCTGCATGATTTTTTGAATGGAAAGTAAATGTAAAGGGATTGGGACTGGATGTGCTATGATAGGGATTTCATCTCCTAAATGTGTGCATGTAATGAAAATCTGAAAATTTTAAATCCATAAATAGAATTATTCTTTGTGATCTTCCTGACATTATATTTACATATGAGCTACTCCGATCATCCGATGCGATGCACATTGACACACTGAATGGAAATTCTCAAATGACATGGTAATATGCATGCTGTGGTATTAGGACGTGGTCTGTATAGTCTGCTGAAGTTCTTGGGTGATACCACTTACCACAACCTGCCTCAGTCTGCAACAGTTACCCTGACAATACCACACTCTGCTTTACAACATCACATTTACCACATCCTGCTACAATCTACAACAATTACCTTGAAAATTGACCTGACAATATCCACCCGATACGTCCAAACGTACTGTGACATAAGTAATCCATATATTACAATTTCAACAAATCAATTGAATAAAAAGTCGGAACATTTCTTGTTTAAGATATAATGATGTTGGTCCGCTGATATTTGTGCCTGTGAAATTCCTGAATTACCCAGTTTCATAATGAGTTAGCACTGATCATATTGTAATTTATTTTGCCTGTGAAATTCCTGAATTACCCAGTAACCTGCGACAGCCATATTCTACAGTTGATTGTAGTTGATTGTGGTAAATCAGGTTTGTCTGTGATCTTGCTAAGGTTCATCACAGCACATTGGTCATTTGATGTAGGGCTTCAACTGAGGACAGCACTACATTGTAATGAACTCTCTCTTCTCATGGTAAATTGATTACCTATATTGGATAATTGACAATAGATCAATAGATACAAAAATGGGAAGTGTCTGATCATATGATGGCAGTGTACGGAATTTACAAAAACTGTAAGTGTGGCCACCATGTACCCACTCTTGCAAAGACTATTCCCATGGCCACTAGCTAATACATTAGGGATGAATCGGATTTAGTCTGAATTATTCTGTACCAAATGACCCAGAGAACACAGGATCTTGTGTCACATATATAAATAGCTATAAATAAAAGCAATTCACATTGTCAGTCATATGTCACTCATATGGGATTGTATACCACATACCATATCAAAATATATTTTGAATATTTTTGGATGCACAAGGTAATTCAGTATGTGGACTATATGCACGGGTTGCTCGCATTACTGCATGCATTGCACAATAAGCAGGTAGAGTGCGTGAGAAGTATGCCACTTATAAAAGACCCTACTTTTATAACAAAAAACCTGATTCCTTGTTGTTGTTTTTTTGTTAAATTTATTTATTTCAGAATAATGCACATCCATGTAAGTTCTAATTATGAATGTGTTTTGTTAATATCGTTGTAATCTAACGTCAGATTCGTAAATTTTATTCGCAAATCTCGGGTTGTATCAAAGTTCCAATAGGTACAACAGAAACTATCTCATTTATATAAGTTGTTCGTAATTCATGTTATGCTAGACTAGAACATTCTGAATTTGTCATTTCAGGTATGCTTCTTTCTTTCGTTCTGATATTTAAAAAATACATGCTATGGACCTATAATAATTTGGTTGTGATGCGTTTCTCCCTGAATATGGAAGGAAAAGAACCTAGTGACATTTTCACACCACCTTCCTTTAAAATATAATGGTTCCTGTCATTACTTTGAAACGGAACAAGCAATAAAGCTAAAATAAGCTCAATCTGAAATACTTAATAAAATATTAAATTCAGCCGTGCCAGTAAATTACTACCAAAATTAGTATTTGATATATCTTATTCAGCTGAAATGTAACATTATGAAAATATTCACATCATGCTGAAATATTTTTCCGAAACAAAGACGAACAAATGAGGCGGTTATTTAAATTAAAATATACAACAACAAGGCGAACTGAAATATTTTCTCCTGAAAGAGACAACATAAATCGTACCATTATTTTAAGTTTGGAAAGATTCGTTTTTTATGATACCTGTCTAATCAAGCAAAAATGAAGTACGACAGAGTGATGCCATTGCATGAATTGTCCCAGAAGTTGGTAGAAAGGAAATAATTAATATCAAAATTGCTTAAATCAGGCTCATTTTGCTTTTATTTATCAAAGTCACTACTACTACTAATTTTGGTGTGTATACAGATATATACACCGAAACATGTAACTATTTGTGCATTTCGGTTTTTGAACATATTTTGGTGTTACTAGCATCAACACTTACATGGTTTTTCTGCAGTATGTATCTTTATGTATAATGAAATGTTCGGTCAGAGTGGCAGTTTGAAACATCACAAGAGGATACATACTGGAGAAAAAGCATTTATTAATTCAAATATATGCGATGAAATGTTTAGTTCGAGTGGTGCTTTGAATAACCACATGATGGTATATACCGGAGATAAACCATTCCAGTGTGAAGACCCTGATCTGCAGACGCATTAAGCTACGGCAGATTAGGATCTTTGTTGTTCGCAGTTTGACTCGTGATTTGCCAATGTTAGATAGGAGAGACACATTGATTTGTCCAAAAAGTAATGAAAATGCTCAATGATCATTCTGATAGGTGATGTAGTTCTACTGCGTAGTAATTACCCCTCTTATAGGGGCCCTTCCATGAGAGACCTGCTTCCTCTTTTTGATGGAAGACCACCACACCTTTTATCAATTTTGTCCCCATCACCAAAGGCCATTCCATTTACAAGGTCATCTTTTCCTTGGTTATTATTTTCAGGTCTTTGTGTCTGCTGGCTGCATATGGTATGATGAATGTGGAGATGGATGGAATGGTGAGAAACTAAACTGTAATTACACTGGCCCAGCCCAGCTACTAACTAATATTACAGGCCTTGACCTTCTTCAGACCTACTGCCCAGATCTATACAAAGGTAGGTATATACAGCACAACCTATCTGGAATGACTTGCTATGGAAGACAAGAACTCAAGTTTGAAGCCAGCATTTTTGAAGAAAAAAAAAAACTTCTTTAAATTTGATTAGAATAATGTTAGAGTTGTAGAAATTTAAGAAATTTCACAAGTTCGTCAATCATCATACCAAATGTAAATTTGAATTGTATGATTGTAAATAAAAATATCCTTGTGAGTTCCTTTGTTGGCCTCAACCTTAAGGTTTACACCTGTTGGGTTGTTTATAAAGATATGCATTGCTCCTGGGGCAAGTGTCAGTTGCACGTATAAATATGTCTTTTCTTGTCTTGCAAATGTATAATTATATGATTATATGGCGACGATCTCAGCAGTTTCCAAATTATAACAAATGGACTGCATCTCTGGGGTAGGGACAGAGCCCTGAGTGAGAATCTCAATAGTCACCAAGTTATAACCCAGGGGCTATGTCCCTACAGACAGGGATGTACTCCTGGGTCAATGTTGGTTGTGTGTGTAAATTTGTCTTTTCATGTCTAGTGAGAGTTTATGTGTATGTGCTTTCAGAGGAAAGCACAATCACTAGATTCTACATTGTATGTTTTGGATTGGTGTCACTTTATAATAATACCCTGCAACTCTAAATAGAAATTCAGTCGATTTGTGCATATTGCTATATGTTAAATTCTACTTGCTTAGTGAGTTAGTTCTCATGCCCTTTGAGTTGTTTCCTTTGACTGTTAAATTCATTTTTTGAATGACTATATCGCTGAGTGGGTTTGGGTATAGTATGTATGCATGAGAGTTGGCAATAGGTGCATTGGCTTGCTGGGAAGAATTAATAACTCTGAAAGGTTTGATTTAGAGACCAAAAGAGTTACGATTCTCCTATGGAGACATTAGGATCCCCTTCCCTTAATCACAAATTTCAAAGTAACAGAAATTATCATTTTGTGATAAACTTTGAAAAGTCGAAACCTACAAATTTTAGGAATTTAACTTACCATAATTACTGTATATCTTGCAACAGGGATCATAATATTGTTTTCCTTGACCCAAAACATAGGAATAAAAAATGAAATTCGTCCAGAAAATTTTAAAAATTAGAAAATTACCTATCGCTTACTGCCTCATGCTGCACCAATATGGAAATAATTCTTCAGTCTGATTAAAATGTTATAAATACCTTTATTTATCCTGTCTTTTACTTGATTTTTCTGTTTGGTTTTGAACAAGTAAATCTTCATACAGAAGAAAAGAGATCATTAGGGAATGTGGTCCTTACTCTCACAGACAATAACTCAATTTGCCAGTACCATACTTGAAAAATAATTACTCAGAAGTAATTATTTCAAGTTACAGGTCGCTTTGTGAATTAAAATTTTGCTTAGTACTTTATTTTCATGTTTATGACAGCATCTATTCTGCTGGTCCTGATTAGTCAATTGTCGGTTGTCTTGTAATTGTTCACTGTTTAACGATGTTCAGTATACTTGGCTAAGTATGTGGAATGATGACAACTCCACAAACAAGAATTGAAGCATCAAACCCATGATTGGAGAGTGGCATCCTTCAAACGGGAGAAATCACAGAGATGGGGCGGTATTACACTGATCACATACAGGAGACACATATCTTACTTGCCTCCAGAAGGGTGAACCCCGACCACAGTGCCAACCCTGCCAGTATCCACTAACAACGGAACACTCTCTTATCAAGTGTATCGATAACCTTCCAGTATCCACTAACAACAGAACACATCTCTATCAATAAGACATAATTATTTTGATGTAAATAAACAAAGCTATAGAACTTTATGATGATGTACCACCACAGAAAATATTGGATTTTTTTATAGACAAAAGCGGTTTATGGAACAAATTTTCACTTTATAATTTTAATAATTTGTTATGTTTTTATATTTAATTTATTTGTATACATTTTGCAGAATTTTGGTATCGTTTTTAGCTTTTGTTTTGCAGCACTTCACATATACATTTATTTGGAGGAGTTTGTTCTTCAAAAGTGTTTGTGCACTTTTTGTTAGAATTTAGAACCTTGCTTTAATTGATACCATGTAGCCATTATTGTGCTGATGTGTGATTTAATGCTAATACACATATGCATATCTTATTGATGCAGGTTTGTTAATTTTCTGCCAATTAGCAGATTTCCACCCTCATTATAATTGTCTGGGCTGTTTTATAGATCAATGAAAATCAGGGAGAAAGTAGGGTGGTAGTGGTATGATACTATAACACCAGTACATTGGTGTATCATTTTTATCGGTTTCTCTGCAATTGCTTCAGAAATTCTGCATAATAACAGAAGAACAAGAACCATTATGTGAATTGCACACACCTAATTAATTATACCAATCAGAGCACAACCAGCACACCGGATGCTATTCAAACCAATCCACATTAATAAAACGTCAATCCAGAAAAAATGGCATATACAATAAAGCTGGTCTTGTGCGACCTCTGCTATGAGCGACCACCTGTCATTTACAACCACAATCATTATGCATGGATCGATTTTATTATATTAATGCACTGTCATCAGCGACCACCTGCAGAACACAAATAATGCAGTTTGACACCACTTTGAGCTACCGTTACACAAAAACAAATGACCGTTGCTAATATTAATTTAATCCATTCCATATAAACAGACTATAGTATATGTCACTAACTGCATTGTAATGCCAAAATCCTGTAAATCCCCATAATGATAAACCATTGCTTGTTTTAAAGCAGCTGTCAAAGGTGTACCTAGTCAGTTCAAAGGTTTGTATTGTTTATTTATCTTTTTGGGCCCCCCACCCCCCACCTCAAATCTTGGTAATGCCCTAGTGAGAGTTCTTGTGAAAGGTCTTCATTGTAACAGTCAGGAATGTCATTTTTCTTAGGAGTCGACCAGTTATGCTTGGGGGTGAATGAGGTTTTTGTCATTAATTAGTGATTATCATTTTCCAGTCTCAGCTGTCGTTGTAAAAGGTTCATGTTCTTTGTTGATTTTTTTGTTATCGTTATTAAAACTCACACCAAGCTGTGATCTGTTCACAGTGGTGTAGGCCTTGTAAGCCCCTTATTATCAAGTTCATTTCTTTACATCATCGGTGAATTCAGCATTCTGGTTTTGCTTTTTAATAAATTGATTTTGTTTCTGGATGGGTTAATTCTGTCTTTTGATTTAATTCATTGGTAAATATTTATGTCATTTATACCTAAAGCCAGATCAAAGCCTAATAAACATGATAAATAAATGAATAAGTGGCATCACTATTTAGTTTCTCATGCTACATTTAAAGTGAGTCTGAAATTTATTTACATGCCATTTTAATTTATGGGCAGGATAAACAAGTATTACCTTATTAATTTTAAAATTCACATGCTAACATACATGTTCACATGTACCTCAAATATAATTGGACATGTTTTTGATGTATAACTTTATTAACATACAGAATTACTTTGAGAAACTTTAACTGCAAGAATTTTAAAAAGAACTGTGAGAAATGAATAAAATGAATCTACAGAAATTGTGGATATTTCCCTTCCTAAACCTGTTGCATTTTGACCTTTGAAAAATGCTAATCTTGCACAAACTTGTTATGCAAGACAACCTATTTTGAGAGACATACTTTAGCTTGCATAAGGGTTGGTCTCACAGCAACTGGCTGGAACGTTGTGTCAAATTACCAATCAAGCAGATTAGTGGCATGATTGAACATGAGGAATCCCACCTCTAAAATTTCTTGTTAAAAAGTTACTTTTTTAGGAAAAGCTCTGTGTACTCTTTGTAATAAACTCACAAATTATGGATCACAAAGAGCAAACACCATGGAAGGATTCTAATCTTGAAAAAGCTTTACATTTTACATGAACTGATTCCATTGTTTTCAAGTGGAGAAGCAGCATTTATCATTCATGTTCTAAAATTAGTTTTAAATTTGATCCTGAAGTGCTAATTTAGATGAGTTTGACACACAGTTAACTTTAATATTTTGACTTATAATTTTAAAAAGGCTAGACTAACTTGAGTTTTTCTTATTATTTTGTCATATAATGATATAGACACATTAGGTAAAAATGATACAGAACAAGTTCCACAGCACCTGACAATTCCACTCATCTGTTCATATTTATGAGGGGCAAGAGACATTTTCAAGACACTTGCCTGACCTGACAGGTGCAGCTTTAAGCCATGTACTGGACAGGCAAAGTTTTAAGTTATGTGCTGGACAGGTAAAGTTTTAAGTCATGTATCAAATGTAAGGAGAAATATTTGTGTTTGCTAATCAGAGGCATTCTTTACTTAGACTTTGCAGCTGACACACCCGGTAATATAACTGACAGAAATAACATTTGTTAATGTTTGCTTATAAGTAAATCCATTTGTATTGTGTCTCTATCAGCCGTATATATTCTAAATTAAATATAAAATTTATCATTTGATACATTTAACATAAATTAGATTTGCATAATCATTGCATATGCCAGGAATACTGCACATTTCCAATGTTTAGAGCATAAGTTTTTTTAAAATTAATGACAGGCTACCAACAACTTGGCTTGTAGTACAGTTTGTTAGAAATAGAGCCATGGTACTAGCTGATATGGACTGGTTTGCAGAATTGTTTCTTTTAGTTGGGAAGAGTGATTTTTGCCTGCATTTGTGTAGCGATACCTTTGGAGACTCACCTGTAATCATCTAAATAGTAGGCATATCAGATGTTCAAAAGTATGTTGGAGGTGGGCAGGGAGACCAAAGAAAGGAAAGGAAGAAGAAAGGCTAATAATGCAAAAAGAGCAAATAAAATTGTATTAAAGGCAGTATGATTCTTGTATAAAATGCAGTATGATTCTTGTATAAAATGCAGTATGATTCTTGTATAAAATGCAGTATGATTCTTGTATAAAATTGTATAAAAGGCAGTATGATTCTTGTATAAAATTGTATAAAAGACAGTATGATTCTGTATAAAATTGTATAAAAGGCAGTATGATTCTTGTATAAAAGACAGTATGATTCTTGTATAAAAGACAGTATGATTCTTATATAAAATTGTATAAAAGGCAGTATGATTCTTGTATAAAAGGCAGTATCATTCTTGCAAAATATTATTAATGTTCAGTAGACGTGGCTTGCTGTATTGGTTTAGCTGGATTGATGTTGTCATTTTTGCTGCAAATATTAATAAACATAACTCAGATTTAATTCATCGTTTGTTGTATGTTTATAGGCTGCATTTAGGAAAGAACCATCAGAATTTCATGATAAAAGTTGGAAACATATACAGTGTTTAGAGCATGAAAAGGCATCATATAAGTCTGAATGTATTGACCAAACCAAATCATGTCAAGTTTAGGTTTTCAGTCTTCAAAATTACCGGTATATATAAGAGTAGAACGGGTAAAATTTATGCAGGATGAGGAAGCACGTTAAAATGATTTGTGCTGAAGTCCCACCAATTAATTATGTAACAAATATTTGTCCTGTAATTTTAGGATAGGATTTTTTTTTTTACTTTTGAAATCTTTGCATTTTGCATTTTGTCATGTAGGACCACATGTTTTTATTTATTTGGAAGGGTTCATCTTCCTTACTTTTTGGGAATTGTCACCTTTACATTTTTGAACTTAACTGGTTTTATAACAGTTGGATTTTGCGGATGTGTCATTAACCATTACATACTGTCTTGAGAGACAATTTTTGTTGGGAGAAGGTGTGGTCTCTAGACAAGTTTTGACACCTGTCTACAGAAGAGAAATTTTAAAATGCATAAAATATGTTAAATATGTAGGTTTCTGTTTAAACTTTCCTTACCAGAAAACTCAATATTCATTTTTATTATAAATTTGTATTGTATTGTTTGTGAATGTGTTTAAAAGTATGACACACAAAAGTTGGTTCATAATTACCTGGTACCACAATATATGCAGAAGTGATGAATTACTAAAACAAAGAACGAAGAGATTATAGTGAAGGTAACTTATAAGTTGTCAAAATGAACTGTGATCCTGTGGAAATTTTAGAAAATTGAAATGGCTCATAATACACACATGGTCACTGATGCTACTGTAGTCACTCATACTATATCCATAGTCATTTTGCCATGACAATTCTGTTATGCAAAGGGTTAAAAATCTGTATTTTCTGCAGTTCACATTTACGTATTATATGTAAGACATAACTTTCTTTTCAGTATTGTTCTTTTACTTCTTCTCTCTCTCTCTTTCGCTTGCTTGCTTTGTCATTTTCACCTGAGGATTGCCTAAATGATATATCTAAAGCCTTTCTTAGTCATTTAGAAGGATTTCAGATGATTTGATCACCTTTGATATGCATGGGAAAAAATTTGAATACATTAGGGCTTATTCTGAAAGCCCTTCATAATATTTTGCATAAGTACCCGTTAGGTATGCTCTGCGATTAAAATGCATTTTGTGTTTTTTTGGCAGAATGGCTCAGTGTAAGTGATTATAAATGCACAGATTCCTTGAGGTCCCAACTATTTTTGATTTCTTACCTCTTGTACTCTAAACCCAATCAGTAAATTGGTTTTACACTTTGAACTCAAATTGCTGAAGAAAATCATAAAGCAATTGAAGAGAAAATCACCTAAAGCAACTCAAGATATTTATTTAATTGTCTCAATATCTTTTACTTTATTCAGAGGGGCTCTTCACCCTTATGCAGGCTGGCACATTTGTGCTCAGTCAAAAATAAAACATAGTATTACTTGAAAGTTTTTTTATTTGTTTTACAGGTAACAACTCATCATTCACTTGCTGTTCTACAAATCAGTTGATGACAATTGCAGGTAACATGGATCTGCCAAAGCAGCTCTTCTCTCGCTGTCCAGCATGTTATCACAACTTTCTCAACATCTACTGTGACATGACTTGTCATCCTGACCAGGACAAGTTTGTCTGGGTCAATGGTACCAGAAAAAATCCAGACAAATTAGCTGTTACTGCGATCACTTATGTCATGGCTGAGGAGTTTGCTTGGGGAATGTTTAATTCCTGCAAAGATGTTCGGATGCCAAGTGTTAACGATAAAGCTATCAGCATTTTTTGTGGTACCAAGGCAGAAAATTGTACCCCACAGAAATGGCTGAGTTACAGTGGTGATGTTAGTAATGGCGAGGCACCTTTTCCAATTGAATTTAAAATTCAAAATACAAACTGGACATCACCAAATAAAACAGTTCTTGTTCCACAAAGCCACAAGATGGTTCGATGTAATCAGACTATCAATGATAATAGCCTACCATGTAGTTGCCAAGATTGCCAAGCAAGTTGTGCCCCAATACCTCCAATACCTAGTATACTGGAAGACCTGGCTGCCACACATCAAATATCCACAGATCAACTGCATTTGTTTCTTAGATTTCAGCATGACATTGGCACAGTTCCTTACATTAGGTGAGATTATGATTGTTTCTGTTTTTCTTTCTCGATAATGGGAAGGCATGGAACATTTTATTTTTAGTTCAAGTCAGAGACAGTTATTCCTTTAAATGAGAAAAGAGACAATGAGTACATGAATTTACTTTCATGCAGGAGTTAAATGAGTACATGAATTTACTTTCATGCAGGAGTTAAATGAGTACATGAATTTACTTTCATGCAGGAGTTAAATGAGTACATGAATTTACTTTCATGCAGGAGTTAAATGAGTACATGTTTTTACTTTCATGTAGGAGTTAAATGAATACATGAATTTACTTTCATGTAGGAGTTAAATGAATACATGAATTTACTTTCATGTAGGAGTTAAATGAATACATGAATTTACTTTCATGCAGCACATACAAAAGCAGATAGATTGTTACTGTAGGAGAAAGGCAGGAAACATGTACAGCTCTCCCTGTTATAACGTGCTTCGCTATTATGCGAATCCGGATGTAATTTTGTAGCTCTATGGACCCCTGAAAATTAAAATTGTAAAAGTGTTAATAAATTTTTTTTCGACATCTATCGGCTGAAACCTTTGCATTAAAAACCTGATTTGGACATTACCAGACCATAATTAAATGTATAAATACCATGCTGTGAAAAACCCAAAATTTACATAAGCTAACAGTATTATTATGCATTTGGCTGGCATTTTGTTTACACACATACCCTCCCCCAACACACAAATATACTCAATATTTTTAATTATTTTTACTACACCACTGTTGGGTACATAACGCGGTCGGCAGTTATGGACCCCGATTACCACATTATAATGGGGGAGAGCTGTAATTTTTAGTTTCACAGGCCAATATCAGACAGGTATATCTGGTCCCTGTAGTGATAAAATGTGCAAACATGCACAGTGATGTGCAAAATATTGAACATAAATGATCCAAACAAAACATGCACAGCGATGTGCAAAATATTGAACATAAATGATCCAAACAAAACATGCACAGCGATGTGCAAAATATTGAACATAAATGATCCAAACAAAACATGCACAGCGATGTGCAAAATATTGAACATAAATGATCCAAACAAAACATGCACAGCGATGTGCAAAATATTGAACATAAATGATCCAAACAAAACATGCACAGCGATGTGCAAAATATTGAGCATAAATGATCCAAACAAAACATGCAAACAGAGAATGCAATTTATCCCATGTGTAACACCTGTGACCTAAAGTACATCGTAGAAACCAAAAAACTACACAAGAGGATTGCTCTTTACAGATTTAATTCGATGAGAAAAAAGTTGAACAGAAAGTCCAGTAGCAGAAGACTCCTCTTCCACAGACCATAATTCAGTGACATTATATTTACTGCAGTTTCCTACAACCACAACTGAACTGCCATAACCATGAAAGGAAAGGAATTTTATTGGATATCATGCCAAAGTACATTGAAACCATACAGTTTAAATCAAGAATACTCCAAAAGAGCATCCACATGAAAATAATTTTCCCTTGGAAAGACTGTGAGACTCAAAGGTGCTTAGGATGGTTAAAAAACTAGTTTTGGTCTGTTCGTTGTCAGTATATCGAATATATTTTGTGTTGATTGGAGTGGGATAAACGCCACTATGGTATGTATGTTGATGAGTAGATTTAACTAATTTATGACTCGTGACTTTACCACCTGCTACAATTCCTGTATGAATTTAAAAATAATTCACAAACTGGTCAGGTAGAATCCACTATCTCGGTGGAGTCAAGTGACAGTTGAGAGAAGAACACGTAGAGACAGGAGAATTCACATGCATAGTTCACTTATCTACACTCAACAGCACTCTCAAGCAGGTTGAAACACTTTGTCCATACTGTATATATTGTATATAAAGTTTCATTGGATATATAAATTTACTCTGAACTAACTATAAATCTGTTGTATCTATTTTTGGCTTTGTACTCAACAACGTTGTACCATGTCTTGTTATGTCCAGTGAAGTAACTTATTATATCCATGTAAAACCAAGTTACAAGCTGATAAAGCATTTTGTTGATTTGCTGGCTTTTATTTGTTTATTCATTTAGTACACATTCATTACACCATCCATACCTTGGCCTCTATGTCACCACACATTCATTACACCATCCATACCTTGGCCTCTTTGTCACCACACATTCATTACACCATCCATACCTTGGCCTCTTTGTCACCACACATACATTATACCATCCATACCTTGGCCTCTGTGTCACCACACATTCATTACACCATCCATACCTTGGCCTCTGTGTCACCACACATTCATTACACCATCCATACCTTGGTCTCTGTGTCACCACACATTCATTACATCATCCATACCTTGGCCTCTATGTCACCACACATTCATTACACCATCCATACCTTGGCCTCTATGTCACCACACATTCATTACACCATCCATACCTTGGCCTCTATGTCACCACACATTCATTACACCATCCATACCTTGGCCTCTATGTCACCACACATTCATTACACCATCCATACTTTGGCCTCTATGTCACCACACATTCATTACACCATCCATACCTTGGCCTCTATGCCACCACACATAAAAATTAGTACACATTCATTACACCATCCATACCTTGGCCTCTATGTCACCACACATAAAAATTAGTACACATTCATTACACTATCCATACCTTGGCCTCTATGTCACCACACATTCATTACACAATCCATACCTTGGCCTCTGTGTCACCACACATTCATTACACCATCTATACCTTGGCCTCTATGTCACCACACATTCATTACATCATCCATACCTTGGCCTCTGTGTCACCACACATTCATTACATCATCCATACCTTGGCCTCTATGTCACCACACATTCATTACACCATCCACACCTTGGCCTCTATGTCACCACACATAAAAATTAGTACACATTCATTACACCATCCATACCTTGGCCTCTATGTCACCAGACATAGAAATTAGTACACATTCATTACACCATCCATACCTTGGCCTCCGTGTCACCACACATTCATTACACCATCCATACTTTGGCCTCTGTGTCACCACACATTCATTACACCATCCATACCTTGGCCTCTATGTCACCACACATAAAAATTAATATGTGGCTGCATCTTGGGAAGAGAAACTCGTCCATGGCAACAGTATGTTATTGTGACCTATTTTTTCACATTTTTATATTTTGAGAGGTTTGTTTACTAGACTGTTTTGTTGAACAGATAGGTTCAATATGGTGTAAGGAAACAAATAAAAAGCAGATAATCTATGCAGCACATGTTGCCATATTATTAGTACAGTGGTCCCTCACTATAAAGCAGCTCAGTATAATGCCATCCCTTACATAACACAGGTGTGGTCATGGATTCCATTTTAGGCATAAATGTTGTAATAACCAGATCACCCCCATGTAAGGTTGTTGTTGTTGTTGTTGTTGTGGGGCTTAACGCCATTTTTCAGTACACGATAGGCTATACATGGCGGCCAGTATTAATGGTGGAGGAAGAAACGGGGAAATCCGCGGAAAGAACCACCGACCCACGAGAAGCTACTGGCAAGCTTTCTCACATATCCATATTCGCCGAATCTTAGACTCGAACCCACGCAGACAGAGGTGAGATGGCAGTGATCCATAACGGAGAGCGCTTTAAACCACTCGGCCACTCGGGGGCCCCCCCATGTAAGGTAACCTCATTTATAATGCTGGCTAATTTTAGGACTCCCCTTGACATTGTTATTGTGAAGTTACATTGTATATAATTTTCAAATTGTAACATGCAAGTGCAAGTAACCAGGTGAGTTAAATGGTTAGTCTAGAAGGAATCCTGCAACTTGTAAGATGCAAGTGCTGGTAGCCAGGTTGATTAAATGGTCAACTTAGAAAGAGTACTTTTGAATTGTAGTGATCATGGGATCAGGCTCTAATGGCTCTGGTGTCATTTTCTTTCTTAGAGCCTTTCTTAATATTTAGTAGCTCTGATCTATTGATACCTGTATGTTTCGTATGCCTGGTCACGTGATTATATGTATTTGTTTTTTTTCTCATCACTTCAGGCCCTTCTTTCGAACAGAGCAGGTTCTGATATCTCGACCTGCCAATCAGCAAAATAAGGTTACTCACCAAATGCCACCACCTTCTCTAGAAACAATGGACTTCACATCACTCTTTGATAAGGACTTCATGAAGGAGGTAAAATTTATTTATTTGTCAAGGTGTTGACTTCATATCAAAAGATTTAGAGAACCAGAAAAATCATAAAATAACTTACCATATAGACTTGCATACTGGTTGGATCCAATTGCAGCAACATAGACTCTGATCAGTGATTGCATAACGCACTGGCAGATCAGCATCTTTGTTGATTGATTAATGCACTGGAAGACCATTGTCTTTGTTGATTGCATTTGGATCCAACTTGTATGCAGTATATACAGTGCTTGTTGATAGTAAGATTTTCATGAAATACAATAAAGCCACTTTGTGGAGGGTACAAGGTTTCATGGTGTTTGTTTTTTGATATTGTGATGGCCAGGTATGTGGAATACCCCAACCTTAGTCATAGGCCCCATAGTGCCTTGTATGTGGAATAACCCAACCTTATCCGTAGGCCGAATAGTACCAGACATGTGATATACCCCAACCATAGCCATAGTCCTCATGATATCAGGTATGTGGAATACCCCAACCATAGCCATAGTCCTCATGATATCAGGTATGTGGAATACCCCAACCATAGCCATAGTCCTCATGATATCAGGTAGGTGGAATACCCCAACCATAGCCATAGTCCTCATGATATCAGGTATGTGGAATACCCCAACCATAGCCATAGTCCTCATGATATCAGGTATGTGGAATACCCCAACCATAGCCATAGTCCTCATGATATCAGGTATGTGGAATACCCCAACCATAGCCATAGTCCTTATGATATCAGGTATGTGGAATACCCCAAACATAGCCATAGTCCTCATGATATCAGGTATGTGGAATACCCCAACCATAGCCATAGTCCTCATGATATCAGGTATGTGGAATACCCCAACCATAGCCATAGTCCTCATGATATCAGGTATGTGGAATACCCCAACCATAGCCATAGTCCTCATGATATCAGGTATGTGGAATACCCCAACCATAGCCATAGTCCTTATGATATCAGGTATGTGGAATACCCCAAACATAGCCAGCAACCAGTAACAACTAATTTTAGGCAAATGTGATTTAGCACTACTATGAATGGCTGCATCACATAAACAGAAATAAACACCACCAACCTTTTTTAAAAATCCTTTCAGACCATGATCGCTTAGTTGGATCTGCAGGGAGAGTGCAGACTGTTCAAGCAAATGGCCTGCATTGCGAAAACAGATACTAATACTTTTCAACAATGGCTGCTTAGGAGTGTTTGCTCCAAGAAAACAAATATTTTTCTGACCTCTGTTATTTTTTAAAAAAATTGATAGGTCATTTAGGTAGTGCATATGCTACAGATGATAAACGAGACTAAAGTACATGTCAGTGACTGCCATTGCAATGCCAAATTAATATAAATCCCCATTATAATTAACAATATGTACATATTCAGTTAAAAAGTTCTTATTATTTCTTTATCTATTCTGGAAAATCACCCAACCTCGATAATGTCATAATGAGAACTCCTCTCAAAGGCATTTATTGTAGTGGTCAAAAAGGGTTTCATTGTAGTGGTCAAAAAGGCCTTCACTGTAGTGGTCAAAAGGGCTTCATTGTAGTGGTCAAAAGGGCTTCATTGTAGTGGCCAATAACATTGTTTGTCTTTGGAGCCAATCTGTAATGTCTGGGGTGAATGCAATCTTTGTCTGTAATAAATGATTACCATCTTCCAAATTCAATTTTCATTGTAAAAGGTTGATATTTTTGGTTGCTTTATTGATGTTACAATTCTTGAAACCCATATACAAAGCTCCCATCTGTTCACATTAATATGGCTGGTTACACCCTTTATTTATTGAGTTAATCTCTCAATGTCATAGATGAAGTAGGCCTTGGCCTCTGAATAAGTTTTTGTTTAATTCTGGATGGGTTAATTGTGTCTTTGATTTCA
>JAECUM010072902.1:0-18212 GCA_016617855.1 Megalonaias nervosa | reverse complement strand
AGTGCAAATTACAGGAGATAGATATTTAGAGAAATGCACATGTACTATTCAAGTTCAAGTTACATTTGACCTTTTCCATCCCACTGACATGTTCTCTCCACGTGATAAATATGGCTTTTGTCATGATGCTGCGACACTGATACGTTCCTGATCGTCTTTCCGAAATAAATATGTTTTTGTTGTTGACATCAGGTGACCATTAGAACTCTGATCTCTGATAGATATCAGTATTGTTAGATAAATTAAATTTTAGATTCCGCAAAAGAATATTGGTTACACCTATTTCGACATCATTTGAGCAAATGCAACATAGAAGACTAAATTATAGTGTAATGTATATTTAATTTAATTGTTTGTTTGTTAGTTTTAAATGTTTTTATTTCCATTACGTGTTATTTTAATGTAACATTGTTTACTGGATTTGACATTGTCCAGAATTGATATGTTTTATTTTTATCAACAGCTAATAATAGACACGTTGTATCTAGTTCGTGACCTTGTTCCAAAATCAGTGACAGTTTTGGTAAATAACTTTGTTTAAATTTTTTTTATTTCTTTCTCAGAGTAAGAATTATTACGTTAAGTCAAGATCATATCTGGATTATGTGACAAGTAGCATATATCAATTGGTACAAACTTCTCTTTTTACAAAAAATGAACTTTTGGCCCTCATCCGGAAATCTGTTTTGCGTCTTAATTAGTGTATAACTGTTGTTTTGATAAAGGTATATTCACTTGGGCTTAAAACATTTGACACGTTAAGTTGTATTATGTTGGGACCAGTTTGGGTTGAAATTTTATTTTCTTCAAATTGTTGAATTCAAGTGATTATTTTTCCTGGAAATACATAAGTGCTCTGACAAAATTATTGGATAAAGATATTTATTGGAATTTATACTGAATTAAAAACTGGAATAATATTGTCTGTGATTCAACAAGAGACTTGACACAGCAGCACTTTGCTGACCACAACAGACGTCATCGAGACTCGAACTCAGTTTCATTCAGGACTTTTTATTACTAGGACTTCTATTTTTTAATTCTTGGATTATTTTTGGACTTAATTCGTAAAACCGTAAGTTCTTTTTTCTTAATTTTTCATTTTGTATTCGAGGGAAATAAATCATTTGTAATATTTTACAAAGATTGTTGTCTTCACTCTTTTCTGTTACTTATTTTAAGTACATAGACTCGTAACAAAAAACATGGAATATTTGACTATGGTGACTCTTTGAAGACATATATGTCAACATTTCTATAAGGAAAATCACACAACATGTATGGCTAGTCTATAAAACTCGACGCGGTATACTGTTATATGTTGAATTCGTCATGGGTCTGTGCTGGGACCGATGCATCATATTCATTTTACAAGAGACCTTTCAGATATGAGAAAAACTGAAGCTTTGAAAATGAGACAAAAATGTGTAAAAATAACCTAACTTGAAAAAGAACGTGTCGATGGCAATAAAATATGTGAAGCTGCACATTCTGTGGACGATGATCATTTGGTAAATTTGAGCAATCGAGTTTCATTTGTTATGAAATTTAAAAAGTGTTGGTCGGCCCGAGCCCCAGATATACGTCCCCGGTTACCCCACCGTCTTGTTGGCCCTGAATGTATCTAATGTTGTACCTATATAATGTCTGCCTACCTGTAATTTATTTCTTGCGTTTTAAATGGAAAGAGGTTTAACGTTTTATTGCTAGACACAAATGTATCATGTCTGCCAAACGTCGAAGAAGATGAGGGCATGAAAACAATTGGTCACAAACTCGCAGCGAGGGAAATCTGGGAGGTTTGCTGTACACCTTTCACTCTAAATACATACCTAAAAATGTAGCATGTTGTATATGGCATAGAAAATGAGATTGAGAGGTTATTCACAACCTGAAAAATCCAGCTATACTTCAAATCAAGCAATAGTACTAGCACGCTAGACTAAAAGATCATTAACCTTATCATGCAGTAGCTACATGTCTTAACTAGATATTTAAAACTGTGCACACTGCCTCAGGTAGCCTTCGTCACGGCCGCCATCGGCGGCAACTTTATTCGCTTGCACAGTTGACGCCGGTAGATAGGGTCCATAGAATCGCGGTTTTCTCACAAATGCGTTATCTAAAAATGAACAACAATTTAATTCAAATATTTTTCCTTTTGGACTTTTCAAGTCAGGCATGAATTGTATAGTGCATGTGCACTTTCAATCGACATATTGAAGATTTCAATGGAGGATGAGGATTTTGTATATGAGGATGCTGACAACTTTAAAGTTGCATACATGGACTTTTCTAGACCGAGTTTTCTCTGATCTTGATTTGAACCAGATTATTCTCTGTACAAATTACAGGAGACAGATATAGGGAGAAATGCACATGTACGGTTCTAATCCAAGTTACATCTGACCTTTTCCATGCCATTGACATGTTCTCTTAGAGTGATAAATCTGGCTTTTGTCAAGTTGCTGCGACAATGATACGTTCCTGGTCGTTGTTTTCGGAATACATATCCTTTTGTCGTAGACATCAAGTGAGCGTTGGAACTCTGATTTCTTACAGATAAGAGTATTCTTAGACAAATTAAGTTCTAGATTCAGGGGAAGGATATATGTTACACTTTTTTATGACATCATTTGACCACATTCAACACAGAGGAATACGTCATAAACTTGGAATGTTTGACTATGGTGGCTCTTTGAAGATTTATATATAACATAAATGAATGGCGAATCTATAAAACTCGAAACGGACTACCGTTAAATGTGGAATTCGTCATGGGTCTGTACTGGGACCGATGCATCTATCCATTTTACAATAGACCTTCCAGATATGACAAAACTGACTCTTTGTAGATCATGTAAAAATTAGTAAAACAAACTAAGCTATAGGGAATATTATAAATAATATCAAAAGTATTTATTCCGTTTACAAGAATATGCCAATAAGTAATTACTAAAATTCCATCCGACTAAATATAAAATCATGAGATTTGGGAAGACGAAATGTGAACATATTAAGTAGGCAATACTTTTGAGCATTTAACTTGAATTAGAAAGTGTCGATGGTAATAAAATGCTATTAAGCTGCACATTCTGTAGACTATGGATATTTGGTAAGTTCGAGCAATTTGGTTTCGTATGTTTAAAACATTGGACACCTTTTGTTTTGTCCCACATTTTGTCGATGAAAACAAAATTTGGCTTATATTCACTTGTATATTGTTCTTTCCTTTTCTCCTCGTGTGTGTGGCTTGACTGTTTGAATAGAAAGCGAGCATTCAATTTGAAAAATGATGAGAAACATTTTGTAAGGTCGCAAATGGTCGTTACGCAAACTGAATAATTTTGTCATATGGATTAGGGTTGTCTCCCCTCAGGTCCCCTTCGTACTATTCACCTGTCATGACAAAAAAAAAAAATCCAAATATATATATATATATATATATATATATATATATATATATATATATATATATATATATATATATATATATATCTTGAGATTTATTTAAGAACGTTTCAGTCTTTCCTTTGCGCATTACAGTATAAATTCACAAATAATGCAACTGAATATCCTCGTTGTGAAGTTAAATTGTGAATTCACTATATACAGATTTCAGTTAGGCACGATTTTCACGAGAGATAATGAACTCAGTTGTTGATGCGGCAATGTGCCTTCAGAATGAGGCGGCTCGCAGTTGCTGAAACGGCTATGTGCCCTACAGAATGAAGCGGCTCTGTAACTTACAGAATGAAGCGGATCGAATTTTGTACATATGGACTATTTCAACTTTTTTTTTACAAATTTCATTTACTTTCATTTTTAAATAGGGAGACAGGCAAACAGTTTACATATAAAAGAGACATAAAATCTGATGCTTACAATGCATAGAAAAATTACACTATGTAATAGTATTGTTAGATACAGGAAACACTGTATGTCAGTATGTATTGTTGACTGTCCGCGTCTACATTACTATACTGACAAAATTTATGAGCATCAAAGTGATAGGTTGTCTTAATGAAATCAAAGTCTCTCTGGTACTTTCTTTTAGGAACATAAAGATATGCGACATGTGAACATTGCCAACTATTATAATGTCAGATGAATTTATCTGAAACAAAATTACGTGTTAGACTTTACAATGTCCTTGATTCAATTATAAACTAAACTCATAATGCAACTATATTAGAATTCGGTAATGCCCGAATGTAGACAGCCCTTGGATTTTCTGCATTAATCTTCAGTCGTTACATTTTAATGACTTTTAAACATCACATATATCTCTGGGGGATATTCTACACAATCTAAATACTGTTTGAGCATTATCAACATGTTAATTTAAATTTTTTTTCTGTAATATTAATATACTAATATAATAATAATTGGTCATATACTTTAAGTTAAGCTTTTGTTTAATGTCTTTAGCATCAATGTCACTTGATTCAATTTTATGTTGTTTTTTTTTTTTCACTTTTGTCCTTGTATCATTTACAATTTTAATATATTGTGCGTCCTTGTAAAAAGAGTCAATAAACGTCAAATATCTCTCTGTCTCTGAAAGCTCTGATCTATATCATCGCACGTAACAACTAATTAGAACATAACTACCCAAAGTATTAAAAATCAATTATAAATCAAAATAAGCTTGTTGTGGAGGATTTTAACAATGGCATACAACTCTTTATTGTTTTAACTTAAAATCGTCCCATATATGTAGCATATCTAATGTTTCTATCGTGGCAATAATTTATTCAGTGCATTTGTATTTTTTTCGGTTTAGTATTTTTCTAAATCATTTTCCTTATCCAATATGAATTTTTCAGCTTGGCAATATTCTAAATCATTTTCCTTATCCAATATGAATTTCCAAAGACCACACCAACCCATAAAATCATTCTGAAAATCTGTTATATTTGTTCAAGAATTCATAACATATTCATTCATTTTTACCTTATTTCAGAAATGAAATAAAGAAACCTCTTGCATGAATATCTTATAATACAAACCCCAGTTTGAACGGAAGATACTCCTTATTGAATATACGCAGTATAATGGAAACTCCAGATTGAACGGGTGACGGCCGTTATTGAATATAGGCACTTCCAAGGATTATTTGTTCTCAGAAGTCCACTAATTACCGCGACATTCCTCAACATCAAAGCCTTATATACAGTAGAAATGTTGAAAAAAAGCCAATACAATTCCAGAATTATCCGCAGATTATACACTTTTAAAGAAGATTACAGGCGCTGTGGAATGCTGATTATTTGCTGATGATGTTTCATTAATGTCATACTTAAGTATGACATTAATGAAAAAAATCTTGCCTTTTATAAATAGCAAATGAAAGAATTAAATTGGCTGCAAACGTACATATTCTTTGTTATTTAATTTTCGCATGAGATCATTCAACCTTATAGTTATATAATGTATCATGTCATGTGCAAATAAAGACTAAAAACAAAATTATAAAATGAAAATTAGACTGAAACCACAATAGAAAATATGAAATGTGCCAACCGGTGAATGGAAAAAAATTCTTTGCTGAAGACGATTTTGTGAAACAATTTTTTAAAAATATCTTCATTATTAGATGATGGTATGTTCTCTACAGATGAGCTAGTCGTGTCCCTTGAGAAGCTCAAGAACGGACTATGGACCTTTGTTCGATATATGATGACCGTGCTAGACAAAACGGACTATGGACCTTTGTTCGATATATGATAACCGTGCTAGACAAGGGCTACCTCGATCTAGAGACACGTCCTCTTTGATAAAAATGGTAAGTGGCTACAAGAGGTAATTTATGAATCTATTCTCTTGTCTCTCTCACAGTACATCCGTGAACACAATTACAACAAGAAACCAATTGTTCGGAATATAGCACAAATCTATCTGTACTTTTTGCAGAGATATTATACATATACATAGTATGAGTCATGTGCTAATTCCGTTTTTGTGTTAATATCCAATTATCTGTGTTCAATTTATCCATCGGCAAACACAAACACACAAATACACTCACTATATATATATATATATATATATATATATATATATATATATATATATATATATATATATATATATATATATATATATATATATATATATATATATATATATATAATGTGTGTGTTGTGTGTATGTGTGTTTTGCCTGTATGTATATATGCGTGTATATTTGCATTTCAGGGGATAATAACGCCAGGAACACTGACTTTATGGTAGACTACCAATTTTGGCAGAGAGTGAGAAATCTATAACGGAGATGTCGATCTTTATACAGTTGTACGCGTAATTCAAGAAGAAATTCATGCAATAATGGTAGTCATATGTTTGAGATCACCAGGAATAAATTAGTGTAACGTAAAGAATGAATGAATTAAATTACTGCATGAAAACCAAAGTTCGTGCTGTATGTGAAAGCCTTGGAAAGTGTGCAAACATGATGCCAGCCAGATCCTCTGAAGGTTTTTGGTAGTTTCCTGTGGATTTTAGCTTCATAAACCTTGCTTTCGATGGATTTATTGACAATCTAGAATAATAAAGCTTCGATTTTATTGAAAATTCTCGATCACATGAATCACTCCTGCATTTGATCTACTTTGTACAAAGTCATCCTTTTGAATTTTACTTTCACAAAAAAATTAATAAATAACTAAAATTAAAAAAAATTAATTAACTATTTTCAGTATTTAAAGTTAGAAATACTAAATAAACTTTGTTAGTATATTCCGCTAAGAAGACGTTATTGCATTCTGAAGACAGATTTAACCTCGATACCTTTTAATATAATGGTTTAAACATATTTTATTTTGCTAAATTATTCAAAATGATCCATCCAATTTCTCCCAACTTAGAAAGGCCATTGTGGACAGAAATATAGTGACGTGAATGAATGAATATATATATATACTCCATATATATATATATATATATATATATATATATATATATATATATATATATATATATATATATATATATATATATATATATATCAGCGTGAACTCACATTTTCGTACTTATTAAAATCACACCAAAAGAATTTTAATGGTAGCCTTCATCGACGATAGAGGTAAGCAGGGGACAAAGGTTTCTGCGAAATATAGCGTCTGCTCTGGGTCTTGCCTGCATTAGGAGAAGAAGAGAAAAAATATTGATAATCTTTCCTTAACCCGAAATTGGCTGATATCGCTTAATTTGAGCAAGATTTAGGCTACCATTAGTTGGAAGGTCAGTACCAATCAGTGCCAACTTGACCTTAAAAATTGTCCCAATGACTGATATCGGTACCTATCCTGATAAATTCCACAGGGATCCGAGAAATTTATATTGAATTATTCATAACTATTATATCCATAATGTGATTTAAATATTTTAAAAGCGTTTACACGGGATGTTTTTCTAACTGAAGCAACAAAGTCCATATGGATGTTATGACATGTATTACTATTTTAACACACTTTAACAATTTTTTAAAAAAATCAATATTAGCTGTATTATAATTAAGAATAATTGATTAATATTCTGTATGTGCTCATTTTCATGTCACATTTTAAAAGTGGTTGATAAGCTTTTATTTTCCGCGTTGAATTTAAGAGATAGAAAACACAAACCCAGCTTAAGTGAGGCAGCACCTGTCCATGCTTTATTATATGAGAGGTAAAATCTTAAGGGACGTTAGGCGCGCCTTATTGACATCGCTAACTAACTTTGGTCTGAATCTTCAGGTTGTTTCTGAATGTCATATTGTTTTTAAAGACGTACACCAATATACTAGGATATAACACACCCTAAAGAAAAAAGATAAACAGAATTCTCGATTGGTGTCATTTTCTTCCAGTTGTAATGTTTTGCAAAGGAATCCTTATATATGCTGAACAGAAAATGGGATTCCTCATAATGAGTTCTTCATGTGACATTGAATTTTAGAAGCAAATGTATTAAAAATAATTAGGACATAATTATGAAAAATCACAGTTAAACTTCGAGAGAAATAGGTTAATAGTTTCTCGAGATATTTACGTTTTAAAAACAAATTAAGGAGAGATAACTTCAATCACATAGTGTTCATGAATTCTGACAATTTCATAACATATTTCATAGATTTTAACTTTAATAAATGATCTATTATTCGAATTGAGGGTAATTTTCATGCAAGTTGTGCATTGAAATATGCTGAAGACTGGGCTACATCTTCAGACAATTATCAATATAATTTAAACAACAAGCATGAAAAGTGAAATTGTCATGATTTCAATACTACTCAGAATTATACCATATTAACATTATATTGTCACTAAACAAACTTCCAATATTTTATAACGTGGAACCTATAGACATTGGATATTGTTCTCATTCATTTCTCCAGAGATATAAAATTTATTTATATCTTTAAAATTAAAATATAATATTCTTGTAATGCCTGTAAATTGAACAAAATTGTTCCTTTTTATTTACAAGAATAATTTTCTGCAGAATACTATTAAATTTTATATATGCTTTTTAATATCTATTAAGCCTTTCTTGACACTCTGCTCATAGGTTATGTAATTATCGAAAACAGGACCAAGTAAAATTTATTAATACTGAATGTTTGCACTGTTGCCATTGCAATTAATAATAAATGAAGATGCATTTACATATATGCAATTAGATGTCTACTATTATTTTATTGATCCCTAGTTGCACAATAATATAACATATAGCAAGGTCTTCCCTAAGTTTCGAAGACATAATTGGTATTCGCTTGTATATTTACACCCATTTAGTTTGCCTACAAATCTTCATCAGTTTTGGAAAGAACGATATTAATAATCTTTAAAACAAGACTAGACTTTAACAAAATACACCTTAACTGGGCATGTTTAAAATGCCGAACATTTGGGAAGAATACTGTAGAAAAAAATTATTTTTGTCGTCCTGTATTGTAGAGGTATTCTTATGGGCAAGTAAATTCCTGGTTTCGCTGTCAAAGTTTGCATATTAGTATTTATTTAATTTCGTGGCTTAACCTCTTCAAATAGCCAAAATCGAGAATGCAATAGAATACAATTATACCGATGTAAACGGCGTTAACGTGAATGTTTAAACAATGTGTATGAGCACAAATCAAAGATCTGACAAGTTCAATACTTATGCTGTGTTTTCATCCGAATCAATAACATCAATGGTAGCAGACGCTGCTAAAACACTAAAACAATACTAACACCATTATGGGCACAAATAAAACACTTATCAGGATCAATCATTCGAATTGGTTTTGTCTGAATGCTCAACATCAAAGAAGGCCGACGCCACCAAAGTGCGAAGATGCTATTTTTGAAAAAAAAAATGGAATCATTCCTTTATTTATGCTTGACTCATGCACAGTCCAATTTCACCTACTAGACTTGAAAATGAAAAACGTTAGAAACATTAAAATCACACTTTCACAGTTAGTATGCTAGAGAGGTACTGGAAGCTAAATATCGACCTCATTATCAATGGTTTTCATAAAGCCGGAATTCGGGTTTATTTAACTCAGAAGAAGTATTTGTATCTAGCATCAGCCATAATTGACACGATATTGATACAATGGCTATGTCAGTAAATCAGTGACTTGTGGGGTTTAATACTCTTCTGTAACTAGTGTATGAACAAAGTGTTTCGTTACTTGTTTTGTTCGGTCGTTAAATTCGTTGTTCAGGGAAACAACGAAATACACGAGACGTAGTTCCCCACGATGGGTTCCCGTGCTACAATAAAAAGAAACTGTACATGACATTTGAACTATCCACGTCTTTAACGTACAATGTTTCAGTACATTTCCTCAAGCAGGTTAATCGAAGCAATGCAAAGTTTTGTGACCGATATTCAGCATATCTTGTAACCTGTTTACTCAGGCAAAGTGTACCAGTTGTTTACCAAAGCCAGCCTGTACATTTAGTCAATCGTAGTAGTTTTTCATCTTTCAATGGCACCTGCTCTGTTCAATATAAACACTGTTGGAGACCTTTACCAAATAATAATGTGGCTATTTCTACCGTATGTGTTAATTTAATCATCTAAAAAGTCTAGTTGATTCAATATAACTGTTGATGCATATCTCACCTCTGTTCTGGTTTTAGTCGTGATCGTAAATTCCATTGTTTTATTTAACTCATACACTCTTAATCACATCGTCATACATAGTCTCCACTCAATCATTATTCTCCAGATGGCTGAATTCAGTGTCCAGGACCATTGCCAAGAACTTCAGTGATAACGTCATGCAGTTGAAGAGTCGAAAAATAACACAATATAAACCTAGCATGCTACATCTTTAATAAGAAACACTTAAACTATTAAATTTGTACTATAAACCCAGCCTCGTACATTTATCTCTTATTCCGTAAAAAATCGACACCTTCAAACATATGAAAGCATTTGCTCATTATAGTCCAGTGCATCAGTATTGAAATTGTTGTTCTCTTATGCGCATCGGAACAGGTATATTAAACATTTCACGAAACTTAATGCAGCCGTTGATGAATTTCTGCCACGGACATTAAAATTATCATCATGGATTTCTTTGTCACCAATGTGAGCTAGAAAAAAAAAAACTATTTCTTAGATTGGTAAACCTAGCATAACTTCTTTTGTTTCATCCATTTTACGCCAACCATCTGCTTCATAATAAACTTTATGTGATTTCTATATAATTCTTTCCAGTTGCGGTACTATACACCCAACGCTTAAAATACGTGGCAAGCATTAAATAAAAGATGTATACACGCTAAGCAGACTTCACATTTAATGGAAATTCAGTTACGAATATAGAGAATCAAACGGAATTTTATTCACAACTGTTTAAATCGGAAAGACTATGTTAAAGCATGGTTGACTTATTTGGTAGTCATATCTTAAAATTACATAGATGAAGGAGGAAAATAACGCAATATATAATTTGACTTCACAAAGACCTCTATATTTTACAGAAAGTGGGTAGGCGTTGTTGGTCGTGAATATGGTGTGCGATTGAAACGTGACATCGACAAAGCGTTGAAGATATCCGTTTCAAATTAGAACATTGATAATCATTTCACCATAAAGGAGTGCATATTACGGCTCTTTTTTCTGCTGATACTGAAAGCCTCAAGATACACGGTAATAAAGTGATTAGCCAGTCGACCAATGATTAATGAATAGTGAAATATAATGAAAATTGAAAATTAGATTCTGACTGTTTCAAAACCTTTTTTTGAACACTGCTATAATTACTACTAATTTGATGTTATTGTCAGTTAACTGTGCTTTCCTGTTAACGCTTGCTGTTAGTTGAATTACTTTAAATTGTAATATTTCCAGTGGCCTAAACATTTATAACTTAATTAAAATAATTAAAAAATGACTTAACTTTTATGTTGAAGAAAACTAGGGTGCTGACGTCAGATTCTCTTTCAATAAAGCAGTGCGGAAATTAAATATCTTTCAAAAAAATCAATTAATATGAAGTATACCAAACGGAAAACAGTACGTAGCTGCATAGACTTGGTGGAAGAAAGAACATGATTTTATTATGGAAATTTTCAAATTCCATTAGGAGGACCGGATCATTTTTATTCTTCCAAATATTCAATGTCTTAAAGAAAATTATTCTTTGTAAGATTATTCTTTTCACGTACATTATCCTGTGTTCATCTGTATCAAAACTTACACCCCGGATGATCGATAAATATGCATATTCAACGTCTTCACCCTTCTCCTTGCTCTTTTACAATTCCTTTCCAAGAATTTACATTACTGGCTCTTGCTGTTGCAGACTATACAGCATAAATGCATCTCTTGACTTGAACGAGCGTTCCTGCTATTGTGCACGTACACGTTCAAGTTAACAATAGCGAAAGGAGGGACTGTTTGTGTACAAAGAAATTTGCGAACTTTCTTCTTTTTTCTGAGCCAACTACAAAATATTTGAACCTTCTTATTGTTTCTCCTGAGCATGCTAAAACTTTCAAAAACTAAAAACAACAGTAAAGAATGGACAGTAAATCTATTAATAAAAATATAAAAATGAAGAGTTTATATGCTCGATATTTGTTCAGAAAACGTCGAAATATCATGCGCACAGATCACAGACGGTCCACGCTGTTACAATTGGATCAGAAGAAGTACCAAACATTCAACAATTAAAACAACCCACTGAGCAGGGGAATGAAATTCCTACCCTAGAGACTAACATGATAGCAATCAAGAGTTCTATAGTAAATGTATATCTTCCCAAAATAGACCTTCTGCTAAAGGAAAAAGATTTTAAATGAGAAGACAGTGATTGACTAATATGTAAAACTTATCAGATGATTTTAAAAGCTAATGGCAAATTTACAAGAGGCTTATTACTCTAGCCAATGGTCTTTCAGAAATTACAGAATAAGAATGACTTTGAGGCAGAATAATAAACGACCCGACTAATGTTAAGATGGGATTGACTTATTGTGATGTAAACAACATTATATATGCATCCCACTTCACCAATGTCGCTACAAATCTTTTCTGTTGAAACTCCATCATCTTAATGCAACATTACGCCAAAATATAAACACACTCGCTTCAATAATTTTCTAAGGTTATTATCAAGGCTGAAGTCTTGAACTCAAACCCAAGTACACAACGTATTGGTAGCTTACTAGAAAGTCAAACATAATACTAGTCAAGTATACCTCTACCCTTAATTACAGACAAAGGTCAAGAACACAATACATATTAAATATACATAAAACTCACCCTCATACAAAATGAAAAATTTATATAATAAAGCTTTCTATTAGTAAAATATGCATTTAATACTATATAATACACATTGGTTAATAGATGTCTTGACACAAAATATACATAAAGCAATACACATCTGAAATCTGCCAAATAAAGTATTCCTCCAACATTAAACTCTACTTCAGCAATCTCTAATTTTTTGTTGTTTTTCTATTATGGTAATTAAAACAAGGCAGCTGGTGTCACTTAACACAATTATCGGAGAATGAGCGTGGCTAATATACACTATAATTGTTGCAAATGACCAAATCTAAGCAAAATATTCCTAAGTAATTGTGGAATAATTGATATGGTCCTTCTTTGATTTGTTTAAGATATTAATCACACTGGATTATCCGCATGAATTTTGTCTTCTTAAATCAATATGTCATTAACCTCTGTATTGCCACAACATGTCTTAATAATGTTACACAAGCACAGCAAACCTCACATTTAATTAAAATTAATTCTCACATTTGCATCACTGCATAATTGGTCTGAGTATGCTAGAATCCTTTCGAAAGGTCGAAAAAACTAATTCTCACATTTGCATCACTGCATAATTGGTCTGAATATGCTAGAATCCTTTCGAAAGGTCGAACCTGATGCAATACATTGCACTTTCAATTTTGTTACTGCAGTGATCGATTCTGGACGCTGGAAATGAATTTGTTTTGGTGACATTGTCTACTTCTTGTGTATATATATATATATATAGCAACATATATATATATATATATATATATATATATACATATATATATATATATATATATATATATATATATACTACTACTATATATATATATATATATATATATATATATATATAATTTTGTGATTTATATGCATGGCTGTATATTGTACAGAATATCTTTATTTAGATTTTGCCCACGTAACTTGGGTCTGTAAAGTTATATAAGATCCATAAATAGGTGTTTCCGTATGTGTTGACGATTACTAATAATAATCTTAATAATAGGCCTTAATGACGAATTTCGTTTAATTTCTCACTGGCTGATGGGTTTAGATGGTTCTAGAAGAAATCAGTAACTTCCCATTTGTTGCCCTAGGTCACATGAATAGGCAAGTTCGAGATAAGCTGATTAGTAAGATCCGTCACGTAGGGTGTGTTGTGAAATATAATCGTAATAGAAAGTGTGTATAAGGAGAGAACTTAGCAATTAGATTCATTCTTATTTTGGAGTCATCCTCGTTTCTTGCGTTCCTGTTGTAAGTTTGTAGACGTGTTTTATTTGTACTTAAACATTATTCAAGACGAAAAACATTTGTTTGGACTGTTCAGTTGAAATAGAAAGTGCTCATTATTTGGACTATAATATTCGTCTGGAATTGTTGTGAAATATTCAAAAGAGTTCAAGATAATTCAAGATTCATGGCGGACCAGTTCATTTCTGGTTTTGAAATTTGTAAGGAACTTTTCTTTCTTTTGAACTTTTATAGAACTTTATTAGGATTATTTTGGATTCACTTCATAATACTGTAAGATTCTCTCACAATTTCATTTATAACCCGATAATTAGATTATTTGTTAAATTTTACAAAACCTGTTGGTTGTCCTTTTTTGTGTTACTTAGCTTATGACCACAGAGAGTAACATTTTCTATAGCCAGTGTACATACGAAAAGTATTATCTGGTTTCAGCAGAATATAAATGGTGAATTCCAGTTAGATGTACTTGGTTCTATAAAATCATTCTCCAGCATATACTGAATTTCTTGTTTCAAACTTTCCTGTTTAAGAGGGTTCACCCTGTACGCATGCTATTTCACAGGTGTAGAATCTACAACTTTAGTGTCGCTGTAGATTTTATTTGTTTGTGTTTCAACGTTTGGAAACAAATCCTCATTCTGAAATTATAGCTTCATTAGTTCACTCTTTCCCTGTGTAGATGGGAAAGTTTCTGATCCTAATTGTTTTATATTTCTTAATTCAGAAGATTGTTTAAACCAACGTCCCTGCATTCATGCTGTATTCTGTCGCATAAATCCTCTCTGTCCCTGACAGGTACAAATAAATTCATTGAATTATTAATAGGGCTATCTCTATCAATATACTCATTTAATATATTTATATTTCTAAGTTGTTTAAATTTCCTCCTCCAGGGATTCTTAATTATATAATCAAAGTCATTTACTTTCTTTTCAACTGTATAAGGACCATCATAATTTGAACGAGCAGGAGTTTGAGGTATGGGCAAGAGAGTCAGCACACTATATCCAAATTGAAAACTTCGTTCTTTTGTGTTTCTATCATACCTTCGTTTCATTGTTGATTAAGTAGAGTGAAGATTAACTACTTCACAAGCCTTTGATAAAATATATTTGAATTCGGATAATTTTCAAGAGGGTTAATCCTTGAATATTCGGTTGACAAAAGTTTCTTCTTTAATAGATTCAATGGTGCACGGCTACATCTCCAAAAGATAGTTCAAAATGACTGAAACCTAATGACTGTTGAACTGATGCCCTAACAGCGAACAGCAGGTATAAACACCCTCATTCCAATATTTTTCGTTATCAAAGAAATATGACCCGATCATATTCTTTAAAGTTTGATGAAATCTTTCTAACGCCCCTTGACTTTCAGGGTGATCGACAAAAGATTCAAACTCATGCGTAACTTGTTGAAAATTTCTAGACACAAAGTTTGACCCTTGTTCAAACTGGATAGATTTGGGAAGACTAAAAAGTATAGAGAAACACTTTATCAAAGGTTTTACTATGGTCTTACTACGAATATTCCTCAATGTAGTTGCCTATAGAGATATTATATACCCGCACAATATGGTCAGCAAGTAATGGTTGCTGACATAGTCGTAGGTGAGGGATCGATACAGTCTATCAATTTTCTGCTAAAAGGTTCGTAAAATGCAAGAATATGTTGCAGATGAGCCTTGGGTATCGTCTGTTGTTTTGTACCATTTGACGAGTGACAAAATTTACAGTATTTAGAAACATCATTGATAAATTTCAGCCAATAAAAATGATTGAAGATCACGTGATATGACTTATATTGACTTCTAAATAACCAATCAATGGCTTTTCATGTGATACACTAAGACTTTCCTGCTGGTATCCTTTATGACAATAAGATGATAATTCCCGGAACACCCGTCACAAGCTGGTAAGAGAATCGGTAATAAAGCCAAGATCACTGTGATCAACGGATATTGGTTGATCGATGACAAAAGCAATAGTGACCTCATCAAAGGAGTGACCAATAGGTGTGTCAACTAAGGGAAATAATTCCTGATCAAAATCATGCGCAAGAGCTCTTTTTCCATAACTTTAGTAACTGCACAAGCTGGGTATAAAACAGGAATTACGTTTTTACAGGATCAACATTTTGATGCAAAACAAGGCTTGTCAGTTACAAGTGCATCAACCGAACTGTATCTCCGCCTTGGTCACTGACTAGAAATAAATGAATAACTCCAATTACGAAAGAAGTCACTGCTCCGACAGTCACTGATCCTGAGGCTAAGTTGTATGCCAATTTGCCACAACGAAGTGGTAAATTAAAAAAGCCGCACTATTTTCCATGAAAAGAAAGGCTTTCATTGAAAGGAGACTTCTCAGACTAATGCAAAGTGCCTAAGAATAAAAGATTCAAAGAAGCGCATGTGATGTGTCCCTTAATAGTTTAATAGTGATAGGCTTGACAGAATCAACAACAAGTGATATGGAACCTTTCGAAATCAGTGGTTCCTAACTCTCCATATAAAATCAGATTCGGGTTCGTTTCACCAAACCAATGTATTGCTTTCAATAATCCTTTAAATATTATTGTCATAAGGTTCAAATTACTATTGAGATAATTATTTGAGTAATGTTTGAAACATAACTCTTTATTGAATATCGAAATAACATTTGGAAACAACATTTTGAATATAATCATTTCTTGATTATTTAAATAATATTTGAAGTCATATTTCAAATTTGAAATTTGAAATATAGTCCTTTATATTTCATTGCAATAACATTGAAACTGACATTTAGAATATAACATTGGAATACTGTTTTGAAATACTTATTTAGATATTAAATAGAGACAGCAACCCTTATTATTGTCTTATATATTAATTAGAAATTGCAAACTTTATTACTGAGTTATATAATAAATACAAATGCCAAACGTTATTATTGCTTTAAATGCATCTATTGCACACAATAATTATTAAATCAAATTTCGCATTAGATGTATCAGTATGCCCCTTAATGCATTATGACCATAACGTCAATAATGTTGAAATTCATTTTACCGCAGGTTGTCATTTTATTACCTCATACGAATGTCGTTTCACTATTTTATTAAATGATTTCGAGCCATTAATGCTACTTTTTATGTTTTTTCTTGATTCATTAAAACGAAAGTGGTCAAACTCGACTAGGTTGGCTAAGGAAATAAAGGGAAGTATTTCTTTGCAAGCAAACTATCTCTGCTTTTGATAAAAATTAACATGGATGAGTCCATCAGCCTGTGACGCTGTCAACAACAGGAACGCTAGTGCATGTGTCGAGATGCGTGTACACTGTTTAGTGTACAATACCATCAGCAGGTACTGCAAATTCGTAAAATCGTTTCTTTTTTAAACAGCAAATACAACTGCCGATTTATCGATCATGGGGCTGTTATGCCTACTTAAAAACAGTATATTATAAGTTATACAAATATTCTTTAAGCCCCGGGTGGCCGAGTAGTCTAAAGGGCTCGCCTTTACTAATCAATGCCATCTTTCCTCGGTCCTTGTAGTTTCGAGTCTTGGGTTTGGCATAATTGAGTATGCGAGAAATCTTCTAATAGCTGAAGGCTTCCATGGTTCTTCCTCCAACAGTTATACTGGCCGCCATATGTAACCTATCTTGCTCTGCAAAATGGTACAAAACCCAAAACAACAACAATAATTTTCTTACTAAATATCATTTTATTTACGAAGAACAATAAGGATTGTGACCTCCTAATGGAGTTGGAAAATTTACTTAATAAAAATATTTTTTGCACTAAGTTTCTGTACTTACGGAATGTTTTCCGATTGACATACTTCATACTGAGCGAATCTCTTAAAATATCTCCTTGAAAAGTGGAACAGACTGTCCTCTTGTAACGTATAACCCGTGATTAAAACGAAACATGGATTGTGCCGTCAATCAGTTTGCACTTTTCGACTTTGGCCTTCCCTATGACGTGAGCATATATTAAATATACACGTGTACAGTTTTTGAAACTAAATCCAAGCATTAAGAGGTTCTTACCTATCAAATGCCCCAAAATTGATATATGAATGTTCAAATTTATTTACAACAAAAGTAAATATAGTACATAAAGACGTTATACATCGACGTATTTATATTTAAATATGGCCAATAATTTAAAATAACTGCCATTGAAACTTTAAAGTCTGCACAC
>JAECUM010072901.1:0-10049 GCA_016617855.1 Megalonaias nervosa | reverse complement strand
TATATATATATATATATATATATTCTATTTTATGTTCGCCCATTTCTAGACTGGTTCCCATTCTTCCATATCGTTAGTACCGTGAGTCCTTGAAAATAGATGCTGTTGCGGATTATTGTTGATAGAAAAAGGGAGGATTGGAAGTGTTTGATGTATTTGAATTAAATTTAAAAAACCCGCTTATAAAGGGTTCACTTTTTGAACTAGACAACTATTTTACAGCTCTTGATGTTTAAGCGGAGCGATTAGAATCAATGAAACCACCATGATTCTGCCGATGGATTCCAATCACTCTCATCAGACAGTAAACAAAATGATTACATCAACAGTTGCTTCTAGAAACTGATTAGTTTTCGTCACCAGGAATCGTTTGCTACATACATTCAAAGCTATTGTGTTGTTTTTATTAATACTGATTATGCTAAAGGACTATATTGAATATGGGCCATTTTCTGTCCCCTCTCCAAATGTCCTTATATGATGTATACTACACGTATAAGATGGTTAGCATTTATTTCTGACATCAGTTTTGTGTTCACGTGTCTGTTGCCATGGTTACTGGGTGTCGAAACACTATAAAAATATACATGAGAAGTAGTCATTTATTTCCCATATACTTACATAGATACTGCTTTATCAAGAACTATTCACTCAGTTTAAAATTTTTTGCAATATGCATTTTTATTATTTTTGGGTTACAAAGCTCTGTAAATAAAATTTTATTTCTAAAACTATTCCATATGGATCCATCGTAACAAAAACAAACAAAAATAAATAAATATCTAACGTATACGTCAACTGAATACTACGCCTAAATAACATTGAGAAAAATGGTACTTAACCATAAAATAAAAAAAAAATGTTCCAACACAAAACATTGCTTAACATTATTGAACGAGGTTTAATGTTATTAAATTATTTGAATGATTGTTTCATATAATTTATTGAATGCTATGATTGTATAGGAGGCATTTACAGGGGCCAATATGTTCGCTTCTTCACCGAATATATTGGTTTGTTACCTTCACTGGAAATGACAAGTGTTCTTTATGTATTTTTATCCTTATACTTTCATGGCAATATAACACACACACACACACACACACACACACACACACACACACACACATCAATTTATAGAAGAAATATATATAAATACCTTGACTTCCATACCCCTTGATGTAGCCTCTAGTCAGTCTATAAGCCGTTTATGAACTATATATTTGTCTGTATATTGTTGTGAATGCCAAGCAATATTTACAATCCCTTACACCAACACTTTAGTAATTTTTGCATACTTTTGTGAAATATGAATGGTACAAGGGAAACAAACCACCCCACCCCACCCCACCCCAAAATGCATTTATTGTTTTGTTTTAGCTGCGAAATCTATAGTGGCGCGAACTCTTTATTAATACGCCAAGGAAGCACAGTAGTCGATTTCAAATTCTAAACTCTTGATCACATGATATTAGTCAGCTATCATAATTATGCCACCTAGTCCATATCTAATTTTAGTTAAAATAAGTGCAAAAAAAAGTCTACGATACTTACCGCAACAATGATTTTCTAAGAGTTTTAAATATAATTATAAATATAAATCTACCCTTGAAAAAATTGGCAAGTGTATTATTCCCAACTTCAGTCTTCTTTAAAGATAGAATTTGGACATTAATAAGAAAGAAAACACTATTGGTTCAACAATTCTAATGAACTTATGAAAAAAGTTAAAAATGTTTTAGAAATAAAGGAGCAGAGAGGGTGAACAGACCATTTGCTTGAAATGTCAGTTCGCGAATATAAAGCTTCCTACTAAAATGAAAATACAAGGTCAATAACGTCAAACCGAAGCCTCTAACCGACTGAGATTTCTCTAATTGGGTTAGCTCATTTTGTTACTTTATTTTTGACGCTTCTATTTTCATTTTTTTATGCGTGTTCGTTAACTCGTTGGACACTCACTATTGGTCGTCACCTTCTCTGCTGCTGTAATTAAATCATTAATATATCAATAATGGAATCTCATACAGCTAAACTAGCTCGACAGCGACTAGAGGCAATTAAAAAATATCTACCCGTCCGTGATTCTGTCAAGAAGCAGCTACAAGAGCGTCAGGAGTCTAAGGTTGAATTTGCAGAGAGTGCAGAACAGTTATTTGAACCTGTTACGAAGGCTACCAAAGGTCTTCTTCCCACGCTGGAGCAAACCGCTAAAGAAACTGGAAAAATAGCGGAGAGAACTAACAAAACAAAAATAGATTCTACGAGAGCTTCCGGCTGAAATAGCTGCTGCTCAACCAGTGCAAGAAGTACTTGAAGGTATTGACCAAGCTCGTGCTGAAATAGGTGATATGAAGGATCGTATACCAGAACCAGAACCAGAACCAAAACAAGTAAGAGTTAGAACTGAATTGAATGATAAATTTACCGAAAAAAGTATTTTCTTCATAAATGCTCCACGACATATATTCATCGCGTTTCAGGAAAATGCCAGAGTAGATTCGCAGGTACGAAATCCAATAGTGTTTGATACATTTGGAGTTACTGAGGCTTCTTTGCGGATAAATTGACATCAAGAACCTTGTGAAGAAGTGTTGCTGAATTTTGATAACAATCACGTTGCACGTGCTTATCATCGTTTGATGACATTCATGGGACGTGATCAAGATATTGATACTGGTTTACAGATATCTCAGCGTGATTTTGCAACGCTGTATCCGATCTATTACTTTTCACTGGAACACTTGGATTTATTCAGGCAATCGGTTGTTGATATACATTTTCGAACTCGTGTAACACGGGTACCTGCTGCCATACCTGATCCACCAGCTATTCCTGGTGGTTGTAGAGCAATTGCTGTTATACTCAGCGATAAGACAATGCTACTCGAAGGTGTTGGCGGTAGAATGAGAGTTATTGATGCTCCAGTAGAAAACATGTAATTAGATTGCTTATGATATTATAATGTCATATCATCATGTTAGTATCAGTCTGACTCCTGGTCAGATTAAGAAACTACAATCAGCATCAAAAAAAAATTCGGGAATAAAAATATCACTAAAGCGAGAACAGATCCAAAGTGGTTCAAATAAACTATCATTGTCAGAACTTCAGCTCAGGCATTTCAATGAAGCCAAACAATCAAGGAAAGGAATACGACTTGATCTTTCTTCTGCTGCCATTAAAGACATCGCTAAAACGGGTGGTATATTTCCACTTCTCGCAGTTATATCAGCGTTGATAGCCGCTGAAGCCCCAGCTGTTGCAAAAGCAGCTGCACTTGGTGCTGTTGGAATTGCTGCTGGGATTGCACTAAAGAAAGCAACCGAACAGGGAATCATGCACGCAGAAGCTTAAAAAGAAGATCACGGACACAACAAGGAAGACGTCTAAGAGCACCAAAAGTACCTCAGCCCGGCCGTCTAAGATTGCCAGGTCCACGATATGGTCGCGGTCTAAGACTGCCGGGGACACTTCGTTGATTCATCGCATGTCCAATTTTGATTTACTTGATGCTGCTGCGTAATTAAACATTAAAAACTTCAGAGGTGTTTTTATGCGTGATCAATTACCTTACAAACCAAACAATGTTGAAATTGGTATCATTAATCTCAATGGAAGTTCTGGTCCAGGTACTCAGTGGGTTGCATACGCAATCGATCCACGTGGAATTATTTATTTCGATTCGTATGGACTGGCACCACCAAAATAATTTTTAAAATACGTGAGCAGTATGCAAAGTATTCCAATCTGGTATTCAACATTACCAATACAAACAATAACTGATCCGCCAATATGTGGCCGTGAAGTACTCGCTGTGCTCGACGCTGTATCATCATCAACAACACCGCCTCATAAAGTCGTGCACGAGTATGCATTGTCGTCCAACGTTTCAAACAGGCATTAGTAAATATAATAGTAGATATTTACGGAAGATCAGCTAAGACTAAAACCCAACAAACAGGTGATTTATCTAAGTATGCAACTCTTGATCAGCTCAGGAATGAAACTGATGATCTTTTAAATCTTACAAGCGTAGATAGCAATGAAGTCGTTATTTTTCAGGATAAACAAGGACGGTCAAAATCAAGTAACATCCAGTTAACAGACGTCCTCGTACGAATTACAAACGCGTCCCAAGACAACATTGTTATATTTGGTGAAAACGGTAAAATAAAAGACTCTGGAAATTCAATCAACAATTATGCTAAGAAAACCGGCGATATTTTCACTAATAATTTTGTCATGAATCGAAATAAAATTACCGACCTTGGAAATCCGTCCACGCACGCTGACGCTGCAACAAGAAATATGTCGATGATCAAGAATCCAAGCTTTTGTCAGTTAACGTGGTATGATGCGTGCATTTCTCGACATGAATAATAATGGAATAAATCATCTTAGAACACCAGAATCGGATTTCGACGCTGCAACAAAAAATATGTCGATGATAGCAACATCCCGACGATGACATCGTTAACGACAATCAGTGATGTTATGACCACATTCAGATCTGAGTTTACTAATCACGTACAAACGTTTTTGAATTTTCGTAGAAACTTAAATAGATCAATTAATGAATTTTTTGGAAATCCAGCAGTTTTTGATATTAAACTCGTTGACATAAAAAAATTACCGACATTGTAGAATATGCAGTAGCGTCTGGATCAGCATTATGGACACCACTCAATAAATCCATCAAATATCGCGCTGAGGTTACCGGGATATACAGATTCTCAGTACTCGGTGCTACAACATTTACAATATCTACCACAATTTCATGGCGTTATCCACTCCTGACTCAGTCAGGTGGATCTTCTGGATCTATGTTAGTAGTACTGGAGCAAAACGATGAGGAAACATTTGTGGTGGAACCCGAAGAAAAAAACTTAGGTTTGTTGTATTATTGGTGTCTTGAATTAGTCGTTAAACTACCACCTACTTAAAATATAATGAATCAAAACCCAATCGACATTCAACGTTACAGATACAATCAAGTATGTGAGTGGCAAACCAAACTGAAAAATATCATCGACGATTATACAGTAAAAGTAAAAAAATATCGCAGACGTTTAGTGGTCGTTGACATAATTGTGTATTCAGCGTCAGCTGTTATCGCTGGAACTGGTGTGTTACTATCAACAATAACAATGGCGTCGCCAGCAGATGTAACAACTTGTGTTTCAGCTGCAACAACAATTGCTGGTATTCTTAATATCATCGCAAAAATATATCTACCTGTACAAATACAAAATTGCATGAGTATACAATAAAACTGCAAGCTGCGATGTTAGCATACTCCAAAATTATCATCGTTGATTTCATATCTCAATGATGGAATAATATCAGATAACGAGTTCACAGAAATAATTAAGATTTATAACGAGGCATTAGAAAATCTTATTATAGATGGAGAACCAGAAAAAAATCCTGATTTAAAATCCTGATTTAGAATCAGGGTTTAGATAATAATGTTAACGTTGAACGAATTACTAAAACAGATCCTGGCTAATACAGCACCGCCAAAAAACACAATGATATCAGCAAGCTCAATCAATCCTGAATTTAGCGTTAGTTTTCCAACTGCGATTCCAGCCAAAGAAATAGCGTTGGCGCAACTAAGAGTTTATTATAGTTGGCCAAATATTAGATCAAAATCATTCGGTGGGTTGCAAGTGAATAATTCCCTTGTATTCGCAAACAAAAAAATCCCAGATGGAACCCCTGATTAGCAAATTGTAAGTATACCCACGGGAAGTTATCATATTGAACAAATTAATGATGAATTTCAGCGCAGAATCAAATCTATTACAGGAAAAGAATCCAAAATTGCTATCACTGTTCATGAGCCAATTTTATCAACGGCGATTGAAATAAATTCACCCGACTACGTCATAGACATATATCATTCATCGATCAGAACCGTATTAGGATGGCCTGATGTTGCGTCGGCTTATCAAGGTCCACCAGAATCAAAACGAGATGAATTTCTCGCAATAAAGCAATTTACAAGAATTCCAAGATATCGAAAACAAAAACCATGGATATATCTTAATACGGACAATAACATCGTTACAAAAGAAAATAAAATTTGTCCTAACATAATAAGTCATTTACGTGATATCTCAGTACCAGACCTCTCAAAACCTTACAATGTTGTTGGAGTAAAATTTAACGTAGATTTTGTTAAATCATTCACCGATGCAATCGAGCATGAATACATTCGGATATATACTAATATAGAAAATCTGTTTTGCTGTTAATACAAAACTACAACGATGATCTAAAAAGAGAAGATATAGAAACTATTCAACATTTATATCAGATTTTATTAGATCGAAGATATGTCAGTAAAGTTATCATCGCTAATATAAAATCCAACGAAATTTTAAAAGATTTATCTTTAAAGCATTACGGGAAATTATATGATGACGAGGAAATACTTTTACCTGAACTTCAATTTGGTAAAGCCAACGATAAAATCGGTGAAGTCATCTATAAATACTTTCCAAAGGTTCTAGAAACATGGTAAAAAATAAACCCTCCATCAGGTATACTCAAACATAATAACGATCCATACGGTGGTGGCCGTCATATTTCACCTGGCATTGTAAATATTACATCAACGATCGCAGTCAGCCTTGTATGCGATGTAATTGATGGCAGCTATCAAGTAGATCTTGAAAAATCCAGTCAGGCTCAGCAAGGATACCTTTTATATACATTTACTCCACATGTCCCCCCAGGATATTTGATTGTATCAGAACCAATTCATCCTGTTTATCTGAGATGTCATAATCCGCTATTATCAAGGATATATTTCAAACTTACTGACCAAACCGGACAATTGTTGGATTTGCAAGAGAATAATTGAATATAAATCTGTATGTATGTTCGTAGAACGCGATCATAAAACACCAGGATCAGTATTTTGTAAAACAAACAAAAAATCTGTCAAATAAATTATCTGAATAAATATTATAATCTGATAAAACAATTTTACTGATAACACTCGTAAATAAATCTACCACAGAGATATATTTTTTTCCAATAGTAAATCTAAGATAACCAGTATTATCAAAAGTACCGACTGGTTTTTCTAGTCGACAGTGCCTAATTACACCATCTCGAGATGCCTCATAATCCTTGATGATGAGATGCTTCACAAATTCATTTTGATCCATTTATATGATAATATTATTTGTCTAAATGATTATTTTGAAAATCTGACTAGATAGTCTTCAACGTTTCTTATGGGATATTCATTACAGACGCCATCTGTAATATTTTTTTATCATAATATCGTTTCATCTCTCTGTATGTTTTACCACCGCATTGCACACACAACTGAGTTTCTCCTCTGACCCTAATACCACACCGTAAACACGGTTTTGGTCCTAGACTCCCTCTTCGAACGCTTAGCATGTAGTATCCACAGAATTCATTTACACAAGCTTTGTTACAAGGAACTGAATAACCTATCATAAGACACTTGCATTTATTGTTTGCTTGAATCATTATATATAATTATACTTCAATTTAAATATATATTTGTCTTAATTATAATATGGAGGAGTTTGAGAGATTATCCGCAATTAAGCCTTCTAAAGCTAGATTCGATCTTGACAAACTGTCGAAACCTAAATTTAGTTTTTCGATGCAAGATCTGGCTTTAACGAATAGGGATATGACCGATCGTATCCGTGAAACCAGACAGGAATTTCGCGATGATGGTGCGGCTCATATGAGGTCAACATCCAGAATCATGAATATTGTCGATGCTAGAATGAATGACGACCTGGCAGCAAAGATTATTAACTATCTCGAGAATCAAAGATATTTTATTCTAATAAAATTTATTGTAGAGGCAGACGACGACACTTGGATTATCCGTGACAAACGTGACCATGTCCGACTTCACACTGGAAATAATATTGTCACCTTGAATAAAAATTCCAAACCAGGAATGTTGACTGGTATTGACAAACCGTATTATGAACGAGAGCATCCTGTAACTGCAGCGTATCCTGTAACTGCAGTTGTTTATGCTATGTATCCACTAAATGATAAACTTAGCGATGATGATCTCAAACCGATGAGAATATCAAGGATAAATTGTGTAGCTGAGCGAGTTACTGAACACTTCACAAACGCGATACGTGGAAACGGTTTAACGGATCTAAGTCGTAAAAAATAAATAAGTGGGCAGAAACAGTTAAAGATACCGGAGATACTATCAAAGACGTTGCTGAGCTGGGGAAAAAATTGAAATTCCCAATAACAGTGAAGACGTTAACCTGAGAGATTTTATACAGATTGAAATATGAATCAAGAGGAGCTCCGATAGCAATTATTGATCATAACGCACACGCGTGGACATCGGCCGTAACAATATTTCCACGAGACAGAACAGTTAAATTTATAACGATTATATATTTGATTTTATCAGAAATATCAGTAAGAGTGACCCTGCAACCGTGTAGTTATTTCAAAAGTTCAGAATCTGTAAACTATGATCAGTTTGTACGGACTAATGGCGATATTTATCGTACAGAATCACTCCACGAAGAAATGAAAAATCTTGCATTAAAAATCTTGCATTAAAATATACTAATGATGCTGAACAATTATTGAATAATTGTTTTACCGTTCCATCAGTTGTTGCTTTGCTCAGGAAAAAAATTCATGGAAACCGACACGACTGGAATTTCTTGAAGATATTCAACGCAGTTGTGTGGAATACGGACACGGCGGATTATGGAACATTAAATACGATTGTAAGGATGTTATCTCAGTTGATATGGTAGCATGTTATCCTGGAAGTTTTCTTGGATACGGAGAGTGTTCTAAGTATTTTAAGAGAATTGGACATCCAACACACGAGATGACCAGAGTTGCGATAAATGGACCCTTACCAGATTTTGATTTGATCGGATTGGCTTGTATCAAATCGTTTTCGTTTATGGAAAATCTCCATCCGATTACTTATGTTTGGTTTGGCTGTCATTTCTCAGAAAAATATTGGGCTCCAATAGTACTGTTACGATATATGCTTGATAATAAAATTTTAATATCGTTGGTTGACACGTGGGCACAACACCCAACAACCCAAGCACCAAACTTGCAGGTACAGTACCATCCTTTGATGGAATCCGTGTAATCGCTAGGCTTGTATTGGACCCACAGTGAATGTATTTTATTTGTGGAGTGGCGAGACTGGATTTTTACATGTAACAGACCTGGAAAATCCATTCATACCATAACATCATAAAGCCCCTCATCTGTGAGATGTTCATTTGTATAGCTAGGAGCCTGTTTGACTTGATAAATGCCCGTAGTGATGTAACGCAGGTAATCAACTGAGAGCCTGGGGAAATCAGGCAGTTCATCAGTGGATGCTTCCATCGTAAAGTACATTTTGCGTTTATTCAGCAAGTTGTTCTCTTGAACCAGTATTTGAACCCTATTTGATTCCTTTGCTTTCTCAACCATCCTTCTTGCATTCTCAGCAGTTGATGGATCCATGTTGGCCAAGGGTGGTCGAAATTTATTCATTAATGCACAGATAATTCTAAGGAAGTCACCTGTATGAGGAACAAGTGTATTCGGCACTACTTTGTCAAAAAACTTGCACTGTTTCACTCGTGCATTAACGCTCTCTACTACCCATTGTACTTTTGTGACCAGTCCAGAAGTGTTGGCATCTTCAGTTGAATGCTGCTTCTGTCCTTTATGTAGAAAAACTGGCATTTCAGCGTTAAATCCATGTTCCTGTAGGAAATCGACAGAGTCGCGGAACCCCCTGTTTACAACAAAAACACCACCCTCCTGTTTTGTAATGTCTTCAGCATTTGTTCTTACAATGTGTTCAGTGATGCTTGCATCATTGTTATAATGATCGGCTAAATATGGGCCTAGAACAGTTAAAATATAACCATCGGTTCCCACAACCATCATTGGCTTAACTAATTGGCGATTTTTATGTAAACTGCAGGAACGTCGTTGGATGTTACTGTCAGAACTCTTTTGTATATATATATATATATATA
>JAECUM010072899.1:0-17345 GCA_016617855.1 Megalonaias nervosa | reverse complement strand
CTGTCTGTCTGTCTGTCTGTCTATCGGTCTATCTATCCCCAGCCTTGATTTACTTGACAGGCATGTGTACAGCAGTATAATGTAAATAAGCACTGCATAGTTCTGTTTGCAAAGGCTATGTAAGTGACTATTAATAATAATAATAATAATATTATCAAAAGGCTGAAGAACTAGTCTTCTTACAGTGAGCTTCTATGGTCTTTATAACAGAAAAACCTGAAAATTCAGCCAATGAGGGGGACTGATTTTGTTTCCTCAACCCTCTATATGTATGTCTGGAATTAGCTAGATTCCAGTTTTCATCAGTCTATATTTTCATGCATGCACTTTGAACTTGTGAGGCATTATTTTTTAAAAAAAGACTAAAATTAAAAAGGACATGAAATAGAATTAATACACTTACAGAAGACTCTGACAGATATTGTAGCTGTGGCAGATTTACTGGTAATGTTAGGGTTGGTGGCTGTGCATGTGAATACCCCAGTCTGGTTCCTCTTGATTTCTGGTATAGATAGCATTCCTGTGTTTCCATAGTTACCTCCCCCCAAGTCAGTCCATCTGTACTGACAGTAGGGGTAGCAGTCTGCAGAGCAGTTGACTGAGAGAGAGGAAGATTCCATTTGTTCATATAATGTCTGTTTAGGGGACAGGATAACACTACCAACATCTGGTCCATCTGTGAAAATTCAAAGCAATATTTACTTGAAAACCACACCCTACTATAATACACTTGGCACTTGATCTTACACTGCTGCATATATTTACCACATAGAGGAAAGATTACACCAATTCATAAAAAGTCTTGCTTAGTAACGGGTTTTGATAAATTATATTGAGTGATCATAGTAGAAGTATTAAAACCACATTAATTTAAACTAGTATTTTACAATAATGGTATTTTGCCTTATTACAGTTACTTACATTTAGCTATTTATAACAAGTGACTGCTCTATCTATATCACTTTCATGCACATAACTATAAATGTTCTGTATATATCTACTATTTTCCTAAATTAAAAATAAATACTGGAGTAAAATAGTTGTGTGTACCAAACATCCAAGGATACAATAGTTTATTTTTCATATACAGACAAGACAGTCACTTTAAGTCACAAAAATAATGAATTCCTCATAGTTTTATTGAGTGCTTGTCATACAAATATAACTCCTATTTATGTTATTCACAATTATAAATATAAAATTAGGACAACTGATAAAATACCATCGATTCTAAATCACTTATCAAAAGTCTTAGTGACAATAATGATAATCTTAATCATGAGAAGAAATTGAAGACAAATGAAACAAAAAAGACAAACAAGATTTTGCCATTCTTTTAGATTTCTCATTAATAAAAGATTGTATTCTCCCAACAATACTTACAATTTACTGTGACTGTTATCTGTGCTGTTGCATTTTCTAAAATGTCTGCATTGGTAACAGTACACGAGTAGTTGCCAGAGTCATTCCGCTTAACCGCTGCTATCGAATATGACTGAGAGGATCCAACCACTGTGGCTGAAGACTTCTTCCGCCATTGATATGCGCTACATGGGGGATTGCATTCTGCTGTACAGGTTAAATTCATGTTTCCTCCTTCACTGACAGCCAGAACACCAGATGGTGTTACACGAACATTGACTGGTCCATCTGAGAAAGTGAAAAAACTAAACCTTCAAAATCCAAACTGATATTATTCCATTCTCTTTACACAGTAGGAGAAAATAACTCAATGATATTGGCTTATAAATAATTTCATTAAACCCTTGTAACCTCAAGGGACCTCATAACACTGAAAATATCAGTGGCCACAAATCTATACAAAGTGAGTTTAAATACAGCCACTGACAACACTCTCATACCTCAGTTGAAAGTATTATTATAGCATACATTAACTTTCCAAAAACCCTGACAGCTCTTCTGAATTTAATTCATTGCTTGGTTAGAAAGAAAAAAAATGCAGTTACACAAAAGTAAGTAAAAGGAATCAATATTTCAAACAGTTCATGACACCTGCCCACACAAGCATTTCCAAATGGCTATGACTAATATAATTCTTCATATGATTCCATATAGGATGGGAAAATTCCAAAAGAGGGTCAGAATTTTGCATTAGGTATGAGGCTTTGCCAAGTGTCTGAAACAAAATACTGATCCCAAATATTCCTATCCTACATGGAAGAATATTTAAGGATTCTTTGTATTGTGTTTCTGAGCTAAAAATGAGGAAAAATCAAAACAGCATATTGTGAATACTGATGCAACTTTCAAACCGTCAAAACACTCATTGAAAATTTCCTCACCTTAAGCTAGAGTTAGGTTTACAACAAAAAACTCTGTGTAAACTTTAAATGATGTCTGAACACATTTTAACTTTTAAAGTGGTTGAAATGGCTCTGGTAATAGCAACACACAGCATGTAAACTGCATCCTGCAGAGAGCATGTGCAATTATATAAATGTGGACACATAAAAAAATAAAGTCCATTCTTACCCATAACATTAGTTTGACACACAAAAAGTGAAATAGTCTTTTATTCAACTTTGATCAGAAATAATTAGATAAGGATTCTTTAAAAAACAAAAGCATGGCCTTTTAACATGAAATTGTATGCTGATGACCAAGCTATTGTGAAAGAGAATAATATGATTCAAATCATTCTAAAAGTAATTCTGAATCAGAGATTGTTATTTAAATGCAGAAGAACACTATGTAATGAAGATACATGCACCACATTTATTCTTTCAGTTATACACCACGTTTGTAAGAGTCATTTGAGGGGAAAATAATGACTTACAATTATAAATTCATTGCATATAGCAAAGTGAATAATCACAGATTTAAACAGTTGGTATGCTGGGATTATAAGTTTATATTTAAGGATCTGAATATCTCACTAAATTCTATTGTACCTCCTAAACTTATGTCAATAAGCCTCAGGTACCAACTCATAACACTTCAAGATACATTCCTTTTGTTGTACTGACAGAGAAGCATAGAAGCTTTCCCAAAATGTGCGCTTTGTACATGTAATAACAGAGTCCAATGCCCCCCCCCCATCACTAGGGGTAAAATGATATACCTGTGCCATGTATCTATAAAATTCACGATACACAGCCTGTGATATGATACATATCGATACACATACGAACTTGATGGTCTATAGAAGGTGGGTGGTGCCCTTTTCTATATTTTGACATACTGGTTATTTCCAGCAGGCAAATTACAGATACAGGTATCATATATTTATATGCAATTCTCGTCAATGACAAGAAAACAAAAATACTTTCAACCAGACTACCTGCTGGTTGCCAGTTTTACTGAGCGTTTTAGGCCATTTAATGGTGGCTCCGTTTAACTCACTTTAGCCACCAGGCCTTTGTTTTGCATGGCATGAATGCTTTGAAAATATCTTATTACCAATTTCACGTCTCACTTAAACTTGGAAGATATTACCATGTTATCTTCAAAACAAAGAGAAATAATGCAATTTCCTCATGCAAAGAAAATCTCATCTAGAACAAATCAGGGCATGGGAATGAGAATGAATACAAACAAAATCTATCACACTGTTCTTCCTGCAGCCACAGGTACTTGTATTTATTAGTGATGAAGGAAAACTACTGACAACACCCTGTCCTATTCTACAATCTTTTTTCTTTTAATTTTACCCAAGGTGATAAATTTGAGCACCTTCATTCACTGGTTAAATATCTCTGCATAAAAACAGAAATTCCAACTCTGTTCCCCAATGTACAAGAAGTGATGCTGCCAGGATTTTATCTTAAAAGGGACTTCACCCTTTGTCACCGAAAGAAGTGGAGAGTAGAAAGTCATAATTAAATATTTACCTAACACTTCAATATATGTCTCTCTTTCTTCTTACTCCACTTTTGAAAGCTCTATTGAAATCAAAATCATTAAAAGATGTCACCTCGAGTTGTATAAGTATTAATCTGATAATTACTTCTGAGCATAATCTGTTCCTTATCTGTGTATGAATATTTTTCTGTGCATTCTCCTGATGGGGCATATGCATAGCTAGCTTTCTCACCCTGAGGATGTTGGGGAACTGATCTTTCTGGCTGTTATTTACAATTTTCCAGAGCTCACAGATATTATCTTTTGGACACATCTACTCCAAAATAGGCTTTTCCACTAATATAAACTTACTTTCTTGAATCAGTAGTTTACCGACCATCATGCCAGATTTCTCACCTGTTCCATAATGGTGTATTAGGGTTGTTAGTCCATCAATGCCATAGTGTGCTTGTGCAGACAGAGGTATTCATTTAAATATCTTTACTGCTTAATTTCATTTTTTCATCCTCATTTGTTCAGTTTATCTTAACCATGATATGGATATATGGTTTTGTAGCATATGATCCGCAGGGCTAAACTGATTGAAAAAAAAATTAAACCTGCATTCTACTTTTAAATTGTCTGTAAATATGCTCAATATTCTGCCCTTTCTACGTTTAATTTCGAAAAATACTGCTGAGATGGAGATCAACCATCATGCCATCTATTTTTGTTCATCCAACAAGAACATCTGACTTGTATTTAACACCGTCTTCAGGCTCAAAATCACTCACTGGTATTGCCATTAACAATTTTCCAGCTCAATAATCCAATGTACTTCATAACTTTAAAAACTTTTGTCATCATCACTATCACCAGCCAGTATTTTATGAACAAAAACATAATGAACCACGCCAGGAATCAGACAATTTGGGTTTTCAAGGTACCAGTATTTTAAACACACATTTGTAAAATGTCATTCATGGAAGATTCAAACTATGCCATAATGCTTATTCCAGGGCACAAGGTGCCAATCAAATTTAGTTTAACAACCAGTTATGTCATGCTTGAAGAACCAAGATGAGTAAACAGTTTCCTACCCAAAAAACTCGTGGCACCAAGATCAGTTAAATAAAAATTGAATACTTTGCCAAGCACATTTTCATATTAGGGATTTTCAACTAATTTGTGGGAGTTCTTGCACAGCACTGTTCTCCAAGTGTGCAAATTTGTACAAATTTTTCATGATTCACCCAATCGTAAACCTGAAAGCATCTCTGTTTAAGTACTACGTTTTATGTATGAATGACTTTTGTGTGAAGAGTCTCTCACTTTGCTAGTACTTCTGTTTGTCACAATGGGAATAAGCTACAATGAATCCTAATTGGCAGTTATTATTTAACCTGGACTGGAACAAGCAATAACCACCAATGAGATTTCACTGTAACATATTTCACCCTGTGACAGACCGGTAGTGTAGCTAGAATCAGATCACAATTATTATTTTAGGTTCAGTACCCATGAATGTAGTCCCAGTCTATTTTAAGAGCATTTTTTCCTGTCTCCTTTTGGTGGTGATACAAGAGTTAGACATTCTTGGTATGGATTTAAAGTTAATGGTTTATTCCTTAGAATATGAGCTTATGGTGTGGTTGTCTGTGTGTGTTTCGGCAACAGTGCACAGTGAGTAATAAGGCCTTAGTGATGATAGGAAAGTGAAATATGTGTTCCATTGCAGGTTGCTTTGTTTACAGTCCAGCCTCTCAAAGAAATGCCGGTGAACCTATGACAAGAACTTCACAGTGAAGTCATCTTTGAAGGTATTTTAGATTAACATAAGATTTGTATTGATTGTCACATAGTGGAATGTTCAGTACTGAAAAACAAATATAGAGAATATATAGTAAAATTAATTGTGTTCAGAGTCCAGCTTTCAAATCAACCAAAGACAACAACATAAAACTCAATGTAAAAACTTTGTGTAAAAGTGGTTATTAAATGATGAGTAAAGTACTTCATTATACATGTGGAACACATCTGGAATGTATCCTATATGCTGAACATGCTGCTGGGTTAAGATAATTCACATAGAATGGGCTGGGGGGGGGGGCTGATTACAAACCATGCCACTTCGTTTTAATTTGCAGACGGCGACTGAGTGGGCTCACCAGTCTTTTTCCTTAATAATAAAAATTAGTGCCTGGGACTGCAAATGCAGCTTCAGACGAATTCTATATTTAAAGAATAACAAGGCAAACTAATAATTATTCCTGACAGCTAAAGACTAAAATAACTTATATGTGGTAACTATCATTTTGTATAGATACTCCATCTCTTGTATCAATATGTATATCATTGCAGCAAAAGTTTTGATGCATCGATATATCAATAAATTGTTTCACCCCTACCCTTTGCCACTTCAGAGTTTCAGCATTTTTTTCAAAATGAGGAAAATAGCTATCTACTTCTTTTTCTTAAATGGGGGTACTAACCTATTATTCTTAGTAACATCAAAACTTGAATTTTTGTGTAAAGTGAAGGACTGCTTTTCACTTGCCAGCTCTAATTCTTTTAATCTAAATAGAAATTCCCTTTCTTCCTTTTCTATTTCTCTCCTCTTTCTCCAGCTGCATTTGTTTTTTTTTTCTTCTTTCTGTAACTGCATTTGTCTCTCCTCTTTCTCCAACTGCATTTTTTCTTCTTTCTGCAATTGCATTGGTCTCTCTCTCTCCTTTCTTCAATTGTATTTGCATTTGCTTCCCTCTTTCTGCAACTCCATTTTCCTCTCTCTTTCCTCTTTATCTAATTGCATTTGTCTTTCTTGAAGCTCATGCTTTCATCACTCTATTTTCAATTCCATAACTTGTAAAATTGGGCTGTTCCATTAAAACATACATGGGACCGAGGGAAGGCAGTTTTGAAATTGGGTAGCCACCCTAAGATGTGATTAAGGCTTTTCAGGACCCACTGACAGAATTTACTGAACAATAAAATTACCCGATATAATTTATTTGGGGGAAACATATATATATATATATATATATATACATATACATATACATACATACATATATATATATATATAATATATATATATATATATATATATATATATATATATATATATATATAACAGGGGTCAGTAAATGTAAACATACATCTACTAGCTGGCGAATCATAAAAATCACTTTTGTAGTTTAAATGTCTCTGTTCAATAAATTAAAAATTAACTTAGTCATTTACTTAATTTATTTGGGTGGATCAAAATTATTAACAGTCGTGTTTTTTTTTTGTTATTAATCTGAGGTTTGTTTTCTTCACACATTTTTCAATGACATGCAGAAGTTCATAAAGAAAATCAGGTCTGTCAGTATGAGCTGTACTCAATAGTTCAATATAGAGATAAATTTATAAATTATTGGATCCAAAGTACAAAAAAAAAACATTTCTATTTATGCTTTAATTGCACTGAATCAGCAACATGCAATTTTAAATTAATGTTACGAATAAGGTGTTATTATTGTGCCACTGCTATTTAAATGACTGCCCTTGAATACCTGGCTTCAGCAGGTCAGGTGATAGAAATAGTATAATTGAGCTAACTTCCTCCAATGGACCACACAAATCAAACTCATAACCAATAAAACCTGGTAACAAAAAAACCCACTTTATCCAAGAACGTAATAAATTCTTTGCCATTTGAATATCTCCTGTTACGTGTAGGCTCATACAATAATAACAAGAGAAAAGAGGAAGTCAACAAGCTTTGTATATTTTTAAAATATACTTTATTTCCCTAGAAAACAATGAAAAAAACTGGAAAACAGGACTTAAGTTTTGTGAATATAATTCAAAATTTAATCCTAAGATTGAAAAATACAAGTCCTATCACTAAACAGTTCTAATAAAATCCAAGTTTGAATCTCGATGAAATTCCAATATGGAGACGATGACGTCAGAAGAGCGGTGGTAACAGATCCTCAATTGAATCACAGTTTATGTTTCCGTATAACTCCAGAATAAATTTCCACTGAATTTCTTTCTCCCAGACCTTTTTTATAAAAAGATACACTTGCTTGGTTTTCTAGAGAATAAATTATTAAATTCCAAAAACAAATGAACTTCAAAAACAATCTGCCTTCAAGAATTCAAACCTCTCGAGCCCTCAAGGTTTAAAATACAACTGAATAAACTTAATACCAACTGGCTGTTTTAAGCCTCAATTTTAGGTCACATGGTACTCCACACGATAGGCTGCGTGATTTATTAATTTGAACATCGCAATAATATAAAATGCCATTTGTCACGTATGCAAGAATAGCCCTATCTAAGAACCAAAATCTCACACTAAAAATATATAAAATAGAAAGGCTGTTTACAATCCAGTTAATACATGGGCTGAAATGACCTTGGAATTAGCCAATCGTTAACACTCGATGTTTACAAAATAGTGTACCAGAGTGAGCTAAAAATAATGCTAATTTAACACCTTTTGTGTTCTACACAAACAGAATTTACTGGAAGAAAATATTGAATCCCATGAAAATAATCATTACAATAAAATGTAATGAAACAAAAATAAAATAAAAAAGAATTTTAAAACTAACACACAAGCAATTTAATTACATATATGTAACACTTCCCCCCATAAAGAAAAAGAAAGATTTACATAATAAAGCTTTCTTTTTACCATATGTAAATTATACATGAGGTAAACAAAACTAATTAAGAAAACTCTTATGAATTATATAAAGTGTACATGAAATAATATTTCTATACGGGAAAGTGCATCTGCAATCAAATTGTCTTTTCCTTTGATGTGCCTGATGCTGAGATTATATTCTTGCAAAAACAAACTCCACCTTAATAACCTTTGATTTTTATTTTTCAACTTGTCGATGAAAGTAAGGGGGTTGTGATCACTAAACACAACAACTGGAGAAGGAGCTGAGCTAATGTAAACTTCAAAATGCTGTATTGCCAACATTAAAGCCAAACATTCCTTCTCGATTGTTGAGTAATTTCTTTGGTGCTTATTTAATTTCTTAGAGAAATAGCACACTGGGTGATCAACACCATTTCTGTCTTCTTGAATCAATACTGCTCCAACCCCAACATCACTTGCATCAACAGATAATTTAAAAGACTGACTGAAATTTGGAGCTGTGAGAACCTGCGCACTTTCTGAGTATGGCTTTTAACCTATCAAAAGCTTCCCGACATTTTTCAGTCCAAAGAAACTTGTGTTTCTTACTTAACAAGTTTGTCAGAGGTTCAGCAATATTAGAAAAATTGGAACAAAACTTTCAATAGTATCCGGCCATACCCAAAAATCGCATCAGTTGCTTTTTACTGACAGACACAGGGAAATCAGAGATAGTATTAACCTTAGCATCAATAGGTTTAACTTGACCATGTCCCATAATATGTCCTAAAAAAGCTACACAAACACGGCAAAACACACTTTTAGATAAACTGATTGTCAAATTTGCATCAGCGAGTCTTTCAAAGAATTTCCAAATCGTGGCTAGATGTTCTTTCCAGGTGTCATTGTAGATGATGACATCATCAATGTAAGGATCACAATTATCTAGACCAGAGGTAATCATATTCATCAAGCGTTGAAAAGTACTTGGCGAACCCTTCATCAAAAAAAAGGCATTACTTTATATAGAGTCCATCTGGAATCACAAATGCCGAAATTTCTTTCACTCTTTCCGTTAGTGGAATTTAATCCTTTCAGAAGGTCAAATTTGGTGACGTACTTGGCATTTCCAATTTTATCAATACAATCATCGATTCTTGGTAATGGAAATGAATCTGTTTTTGTCACACTGTTCACCTTCTTATAATCAGTGCACATACGGAAAGTTTTATCCGGTTTCGGAACAAGTATACATGGTAAACTCCAATCACTTTTACTGGGCTCTATGAAATCGTTCTCCAGCAAATACTGAATTTCCTTTTTCAAGTATTCCTGTTTGAGAGGGTTCATCATGTATGGGTGTTGTTTCAGAGGTTTTGAATCTACAATTTCAATGTCATGACAAATTTAGTTTGTCCTCGTAGGAATATCTGGAAACAAGGGCTCATACTCAAATAATAACTGTTTAAGTTCATTCCTTTCTTGCTGTTGTAAATGTAAAAGTTTCTGGTCCAGATTTTTCATAATTTCCAAATTCCGAAGATTTGTTGCTCCAAGATCAACTGTGTCCGATTGAATTTCTTCACTTAAATCCTCAGTTTGTGGGACAGGTACAACTAAATTAATTGTATAATTTACTTGGCTATCTCTCTCAATATACTAGTACTCCATTAATTTATTTAGATCAGAGTACCATAATTATAATTTAACTCATTCATTTTCGTTTTTACTTTGTAAGGGCCGTAAAATCTAATCTGAAGAAAAGTTTGAAGAATGAGCAAGAGAGAATGAACTCTATTACAGGACTCAAGTGTTCTCTCAAGTAAAGTTCTGTTAAACCATAATTTCACTTTTGACTTGAATTGCTGAGTGCCAAATTCAAGCATGACAAGCTGGAAAATTCCAGACATGAAATTTGACCTTTAACCTGATTGGACAGATTTGAGAAGGCCAAATTGAGTAACAAACTTTATCAAAGCTTTTACTATAAGTATTCCTCAAAGAATTGCCTCTGGGAATCTTGTTGACGCACACGTAATGGTCAACAAATATTGGTTGCCTGACTTGGTCTTAGGTAAGGGACCAACACAATCTACCATGATTCTGCTAAATAGTTCGTCAAATGCAGTAATAGGTTGCAGATGAGCCTTAGGTATCTTCTGATTAGGTTTTCCTACCATTTGACAAGTATGACAAGATCTACAAAATTTACAAACATCACTTTTGATTTTTGGCCAATAAAAGTGAGTCAAGATCTGGTAATAAGTTTTATTTATCCCTAGATGACCAGCGAGAGATGTTTCATGGGCCTAACTAAGTATTTCCTGTCTGTAAGAGTTTGGAACAACAATTTGATAGTTCAATGACCATTCGTCATTAGCAGGTACCTCAGGAGGTCTCCATTTTCTCATAAGAATTCCATTTTTAATGAAATAACAGACAGGTACTTCAGTGGCTTCAGTTTCACTAATGGCCCGCTGAAACAAACAGGAGATCTCAGGATCTCTTTCCTGTTCGACAACAAGTGATTATCATTTGTCACCCTGATTAGATAAAAGAGAATGAATATTTAAAAGAGGATCACTGTGATCAATACCTTTTGACTGATCCAAATTAGAAGTGAAAGTGTCCTCATCAAAAGCCTGACCAATACATGTGTCAGCTAAAGGAATACTTTCCTTATCAAAATCATTCTCAAGAGCTTTCTTTGACATAGCTCTGGTAACTGCACAAGCTGGGTATAACTCAGCGTATTCTTTTTCAATAGGATCAACTTTCTGATCCAAAGAAGGCTTGTCAGTTACAAGTGGATTAACCTTGTCTCCAGCTAGGTCATTGCCTAGCAACAAATGAATGCCCTCAACGGGTAAAGTAGACACTACACTGACTTTCACAGGTCCTGAAACTAAGTCTGATGACAAATTTACAGAATGGAGAGGAACATTAACAAAGCCGCACTCTACTCCCTGAATGAGAACACTCTCATTAGAACAGGACTTCTCAGAAAAAGGCAAAATACCTGATAATAAAAGACTCTGAGAAGCTCCTGTATCCTTTAAGATTTCAATAGGGATAGGATTGGCCAAATCACCCAAGAGTGATATAGAACCCTTCGACATGAATGGTTCATAATTCTCCATCATAAAATCAGACTGGGGTTTATTAGACCCAACAAATGTACTGCTTTCAATACGTGACCGTGACCTTGACCTCTTAGAAATAAGAGCATTTGGGATAGGTCTATCTTGATTTTGATGCCTATGTTGCAATTTAAAGCAATCAGAAATGACGTGTCTTTTTTTCTTTGTTACATTTGGGCTCGTTTAAAAGTAACAAAAGAAAAGAGTGAAACCAACAAGCTTTGTAAGTTTTAACAAAAATAAGTTATTTCCCTAGAAAACATGGTGAAAAGGTGAAAACAGAAAATAGGACTTTACAGTTTGTGAAGACAATCCAAACATTTATCCTAGTACTGAAAAAAAATACAAGTCCTATCACTAAATAGTTTTAACTGAATCCAGGTTCGAGTCTTGATGATGTTCCAAGATGGAGGATGATGACGTCAGGCAAAGTCTTTATACGAATATATCCTTCTTCTTGAAGATATATTATACGACTGAATATTTCACAGGGATCTGAGTATTTTTAAACTGAATTAAGATGTCATTTCAAACGCACACTATGAAACGCGTGACTATTTCATCATCAAATAGCATAGTAAACAATGCAATTTCACGTGGGCCAGGAAATGACCTTGGCAATAACCAATCATTTTCATGCAGTGTTTACTAAAATGACAAACCATAGTAAGATAAAATCTTGCTTATGCAAGTAATACTACATTTTATATAAACATAATATCTCTTTCAAAAATATCAGATCCCGTGAAAATAATCATTACAATGAAATGTAATGATACAAAAATAAAATAAAAAAGAATTTAAAATTAACACACAAGTAATTAAATTACATATTCATAACATCTTGCAATAGATACACATATGAATAGACAAGGAATCTGAATCAAGTTTATCAGAAGCTTGATTTTTAGAAGTTGTGCCAGATTGAGTTTTATTAGGAGTCATAACGGGCTGAAATACCTTTCTACCAGTAGACTGCTGAGTGAAAGATTTGCTTACAACAGGAACTTTATGAGTTAAAGAATACTCATCAGCAGCAAGAGCAGCATATTCCAAGGTTTCAATCTTATGCTTGTCAAGATACATTCTAATGTCGCCATGGACACAGTCCCTGAACTCTTCAAGTAATATGAGTTGTCTGAGACTTTCATAATCTTTATTGACCTTTCTAGGGGAGCACCACCTATCAAACTGTTGTGCTTTTTCCCATGCAAATTCGACATAGGTTTGGTCAGTTGGTTTTCTAGAAAACCTGAATTTTTGCCAATAAGCCTCAGAGACTAACACATAACCCTTTAAGATGCACTCCTTAACCAAATCATACTCAGAACTCTGTTGTACTGACAGGGATGCATAAATATTTTGGGCTTTGCCAAAATGTACAAATTGTAATGATTGAGTCCAAAACTCCCTTGGCCATTTCAAATTTTCAGCAACTTTTTCAAAATAAATAAATTATCTGTCTACTTCCTTTTCACTAAAAGGGGGGAACTAACCTAATATTTTTTGCAATGTCAAAACCTGAATTTGTATGTGAAGTTGGGATCATGCTTTTCCCTTGCCAGCTCCATTTCTTTCATTCTAATTTGAAATTCCCTTTCATCCTTCTCTTTTTGTAATTGCATCTGTCTCTCTCTCTCCTCTTTCTCAAATTGTAACTGTTTATCTTTCTCCCTCTCCTGTCTCTCTCTCTCCTTCTCTTCTAATTGCAATTTCATTTATCATTTTCTCTTTCCTGTCTCTCTCTCTCCTCTTTTTCAAATTGCAATTTCATTTGTTTATCATTCTCTCTTTCCTGTCTATCTCTTTCTCTTCAAATTGTAACTGCAATTGTTTCTGTCTTTCCTCTTTCTGAAGCTTGCGCTTCCTTAACTCCAATTCCATCTTGTATTTCATTTTTAATTCCATTACTTTTATGTCAGAGTCTGATACTGACATACTGACCGTAGCCAAAACACTTTTATCAAAAACATTCTTCTCTACCAAATATTGAATCAAAATATTTTTAATTTCTTGTTTCGTTAAGGAAGATTTTGCTTCAGAAGAATCGTACTTTCTGGCAAGTTCAAGCAACTCATCTTTTTTCAGACTATCCAACTGCTTCTGAGTTGGACTAGAAAGAAAAGTTTCCTCTTTTGATGACAATGTGAATGAAAGCCTGTTGTTTTCACTAAAGATTTCAAACAAAATGTAAAATAGTACTTGGGATTTGAAAAACTAGGCAAATTTAAATTTCAGAAAACAATTTTCTCAAATATTTTAGCCAAATTCAAATATCCCAAGGACAAGGCCCCAATTTCCTAATGTAACACCTTTTGCGTTCTACACAAACAGAATTTTGCAATTTAAAATGTAATGAAACAAAAATTAAAAAAAAAGAATTTTAAAACTAACAAACAAGTAATTTATTGTATATACATAGCACTCAACAAAACTGTTTATTTTATCCAACTGTCTTGTGCTCTGTACTTTCTGTGAACCAAATGTTTACGAAGTTTAAAGCTGATAACTTTTCCTATTTTACAAGAACATGTACATGAAGTAATCTGATTAAAATCAGATCTCCACTGTCTTACATTAAGATATGACAGTGACAGCTTACAAGTTATGTTCTGTTGACCTATGGTATTATCATAGTCGCTAATTTCATCATTCACTCCAATGAAGTTTTATATCTTCGCATTTGGGAGACTGAGTATTACAGCTGAAGAGCATCAATCTGTACTGAATGTTTTGATTCACTTTCAAATTTTTGAAAGCTGAATCTCCATTGGCAAATTAAAAGGTCACCAGAACATGACCCCTAAACAATCGCTGTCAGATCTTCACATAAGACAGTGGAGATCTGATTTTAATCATATTGGTACACAAGGACAGTTGTTATATTATGTCAGAAAATCACGAAAACCCTGATGTGTATATATATGTAACTGTAATTAAAGTTTATAAATTGCACTTAGGTTAATTTGGTAAACATTGTATTCAAGATTATAGTTCTAAATTTGATGTGCATTTCTGTAGGACTATCTCTAGCAGACCAGCTCGAGTTGGGTCATCATGTTTATGTTAGTAATAGTGTACAAGGGCTCGGCTTACTGCCAGACTACAAATAGCCAAAGTGTTTCAATATAAAATACAAGCCTAAATCTGGCTATCAGAGTTAATATTTCTAGTCAGCATTTTTCGCTGCAACACTAGGCTTTGTTAAGCTGAAGCATTTCTGACTTAAGAGTCAAAAACAGGCACATTTGAGTGATGACTAGTGCTTACGAAAGTTGTTAGGGCTGCAGAGAAAGAGTATTTAACATGCCAAGGTGTACATTGCAAAACCATGACATGCATACAGGACTGCTACAATGTCTACATTCTACTTTACTTGTCTTTTTCCAAAACATTCAGCACATCTGAAATGCTGTTAGCATGGACAGTCACTCCTCTGCCTTAAATGCTGCTCTATAACCACTCTCTATTCCTGTTTGTAGGAATGAAAAATGTGATACACAAAGTCACCATATCCTGATTTGCATTATATGCAATATTTCTACTAAATTATGTATGGCTCTGTATTCCTTATTATTTATAGTTGGGAAGGGGTCTACATAATACTTCAAAACAGCATTCAGTTTAACGTATTTCAAAATATATTACCAAAATGATTTCTTACATCAGTATTAAAATGTCGTGTTCCAATCCTTAACAGGTTAAAAACAATAAACTGTCCAAACTTCACCACTGTAATTCAAGTTTGTTAAGAATATGTATGAACACATGTAATTTGAGACTCAGTAAAGTTATGTGATCTAGATTTTTTTACATAGTAAAGTTAACAAACAAACTTAGATCTCAATATATTGTTCATGACAACTCCATCTGTAACAAAGCTAACACAAGCAGTGTTGACCCTAACCCTTGTATCTACATCCACATTTGTCATCTTACAGATCACAAATACATGGACATGTACCTATATCACAGCAAAAGGCTCATGGCAGCAAATGTGATTTTAAAAACTGAACGCTCAGGATAATTAATTGACATGTTGAGACTTCAATTACATGTACGACATTAACATGTACCAATGACCAATGCTCAATCTGAAATTCCATAAATATCAATAACCGGGATCCATCAATGGCAAACTTTCAATTCTGAACATGTACTCTGGTAATTTAAACTGCTAAAACAAAGTTAATAGAAATAACAATAGAACCAGTAAATCTTCCTTCTTTCAACATAATACATCTTGACAATTTTAAGGGATTCATTTTTAAATTCAAAGTAAGAAATAAGTAAAAAAACTGTCAATTTCTTTCAGAAAATCCCATTCATACATCTTAAACCTTTCCCTCATAGAGTTTATGGCTTTTCAGCCCTTCGATACGCATGTAGCAAAGTTACCCAGTGCAGTGCGCTATAAATAGAACACCTTTTACTTATTCTACTCCATACACATAGGCCTGTTAAGCAGTGAAGTGTATGTTACGTTTAACAGCAATTTTAACCATTTTACGTTTTTGGTACACATATATTATGTATGGAAAGATTTAAGAGTAAAATCCGGTTGTTATAGCTGTATAATTATTTTTCACAGAAGAATTTTTTATGTGCTTTAAAATCTTGAGAACTCGTTCACCGTCAAGTCAGTGAAGCCGTGTGACCAACCGTAGCTGCCATTTCTCATACTCGAAATTTACAAGTTCTTTGTCTGCGTCTGCATCACTAAATCAGCTGAATTTGATAATTTATAAAAACTAATGGCTTCCTACATCAGTATCAGAGCCTTTACCTAAGTTATTGAAGCTTTCATAGTTGTGATTCTAATCGTGAAAACTCAAGTACTGAACGAAATCCGTGACCTCCATTTTGGAGAGTGGAGAATACGACCTAGTTACTTTAAATAGCAGATTTCGACCAGAGCATAAACAGTGGCCACGTGATCTGACGTAATGGTCATTCACACCAATGAATGTAGTATCTAATAGGGGGTTTTCCCCGAAGGTGGCGCTACGAAAACCCGCTCAAAATGGTTGATGTTTACAGCAGGCGTCAAAAGGCACTTCCATGAGAATGGTGTAGAGGCGTCAAAAGGCACTTATATGCGAATCAGGTAGAGGCGTCGAAAGGCGCTTCCATGCGAATGGAGTAGAGGCATCCAAAGGCGCTTGTATGAGGTAAAGGGTTAATGCCTTGGGCTCACAGAGGTAGATACCTGTAAAATAAGAAAAGAACTGATAAGCACTATTAAAAAATGGAACTATATGAGATAACCCCTAAAACACGCATACTTAAATCATGAACATAATCAGTCAGTGCTCTATAATGGTTACCAGTGTCGTAACTATGTTTCATGTTGTGATACCAAAATATGACCCCATATTTCAGCTGAAATAACCAGATATTAAAATATATGTCAAACAACACACTATTCATTGTAATTTATCTACATGTGACATAACATGAAAATGTACAGGCTGTATGGTTCTTAAAACTACCTGCGGTTGAAGGAAACTATCTCAACATCTTTGTATTATAAACATGAATCCCCTCACCAATTGGATTGGTAGTGCAATCAGAGTAACACCATACAGACTTTTGTTGAGATGTATACACATACCAATTTTTATCGTAAAAGTTTCACACAGGAAATCCTTCAAAGCAAACTTATGATACTTTGTATAATTTATTAACATCACCTAAATAAAACAACCACTGTTTGACTTTGTACCTGTTGGCTACTTTCTGGATTACTCCATTCTGCA
>JAECUM010072893.1:0-16322 GCA_016617855.1 Megalonaias nervosa | reverse complement strand
TATATATGACGCTATTAAATATGTATTCGAGTTAAACACATCATTCTAGTTATTGTGGAATAATAGTTCCCACTGTTCCCATATTAACATAAATGCTTCTTTCGTTCAGATTTTATTGCAATATATTTTTCCAGATTATAGTGATCTTTAAGAAAAACCTTCAAACCATCCAATCTAGGCATATCCCCTTTCATTTTACATATATATGTAGTATTTTGCTAAAAGAAAGCAAAATGAAAAGGTTTTTCATATATTCCATTTTGCAAAATAAATATCCAATCATTCCGCGGTAAGATTGAGTTAGAAAGTCTTTGACGGATAAATACGGTATTTGCTAAGAGGCGTATTGGAACCAACTGCAACGCGGCAAAGTTGCCCATAATTTGCGACCAATATATAATTTGTTGCTATAAAGAATGCTAAGGCCAAGAACACTTTGTAAGGAACGTCTGCTATACCATACTACATTAGATACTTGATATGGTGCCTTTTAGAACAAGTGTCATGTCGAATATATTCCATGTTCAGTGATAATAGTTTCCCAGCACTACTAGAACTATTAGAGAGATCGAGATCTACAAACAGGTAAAAAGATCATGTCCCCCAAAACTCCCTTTCTTTCTTTTCAGCAGCGAAATATCAGCACGTCTAATCCAAACTGTCCGAAGGACACTTGATTTTAATGCAATCATATTCCACTCGTTAAAGAATTTATTTGGATGGACCTAAATAGTTGTTGAAATAGGAATGTAAACTCTTTTGTATCTTAAAATGTAGTTTCTTGAATAATCTTAACGGGTTATTAGTTTTTAGTGAATAACAATTTTGCAACATGATGTAAATTTCCTTTAAATTCAATACGCTGGAATTAAGGTATTTAGTTTGTGACAAAAATGATTCTGTGACTCTAACTGTGCAATTGTAATCGATTTATTTGTGAACACGATACGTTTAATTGTGTTTGGTTAATATTATGTTAATGACGTGAAGGCTTCACAGTTTAAGCGATACGTAGATATAAAAGGTAACAATGTGTATTTTCTTCAGTTTTGCTGATGATAACAAATGTGAACTGTCAGTTTTTCTTGCTTGTTTGTACAAATCTCTGTAGATTTGGACCCATGAAGAATTGGTCAATAGAAAGACGAGATGTTGCAATATGATAAATTAAAGTAATCATTTTCTTGCTCTGTCATCATTTATTTTTGAAAACTTATAGAGTGGCGATGTGCCAACAGTCTTTTGATATGTCACAATAATATAATCCAAATATGTCCTTGTCTGATTTCACAATAATTCCAAATTAATGTTCCCGTCCATGAATATTACTGAGCACTTTGTAATTTCAGGGAATAATAATTTGAATAAATAAAACCAACCAAACGAAAAACTGAACACAAGAATAAGATTGGTTCTGCTTCAGATGTTAAGGCAAGAATGAGTAATGTTTAGGTAAGCAAGATTTTATACCCCTCTACCTGACCTAAGTCGCAATTACTATTTTCTGGAAATACTCTGTTACTTAATGGAATTTTCTATCCAAGACGGTTCTAAGGTCAGAATCAAGACTTTATCTTTTAAATCAAATTCAGGTAAACATATTTACATTAATAATGATGTGACTATTTTATCCACACTCAGAGAAAATGTTAGCTATATATTCTGTTGTTTACAAACTAAATGTCACTGGTCAGGCACACTCTGATTTTGGAGAAGGCCAACTACAAAATACAAATAAATATAAAATATAAAAATTAAGAAAACCAACAAATAATAAAAAATTAAATATACATAATAATAGTATAATATTGTACAGTACCATATTTAAAATCATTATGGATATTCACCCTTGTTGGAAGTGATTGAGATCAAGAAAAGAAAATTAAACTAAACAATTATGGCTGTTGATCAGATGATAACACGTTACCAAACAACTAGGAAAAAAACTGGCATGACGCGGGATAAATTCAACAATAGGGAGCACATTTAAATATCTCCAAGTCATATTGTCATTTGAGAGTTTTTTGGTAAAATGCATTAATTCGTATAATAATCGTTTATGAACGAATGAACGGAAGTTGTATATTATGAACACCCTGGAATGTATTTACCATTGCAAAATATTGTAGTCCCTATGAAAATCGATCATATTTTGTCTCTCATTTATTCCAGAGAGTTTCAAACAATGGAGAATGATAGTTACATTTTTTAAAAGCGGAATAAAATTCCTGAAGAGAAAATATAACGTTTTCGAATTCATTCTCGTGGTGTTTGCGTAGGGTGTCAGTTTCTTCGGATGCATCTGTGTTTAGAAGAGACAACTATAATCCGAGTTGATTTGTTAATGTTGTGTCCAGATTGGTGCCTAACACAAGTAAGATGATCATGATGTACCCAGTGCACTGGATTTCGTCATAAACTTAGACAAATAAAGCAAAATATACGAGGAACTAAATTAGTGTAGTAATATCACACATGATGTGAGATGAAATGTGTCAGATCAGCAACAGAGACTGAGAGTTGCTGGTGGATATAGTTTAGATGTTATAGCTCCACTTGTTAAAATCTAGGGCTTTGCGTCCGGGAGGATTGTCTATATCAGCCATATTAAAAAGATTGTAACATGCAATTTTGATTTGGGGAACTAAAGCTATACATGTATCATTCTCTCAGAGGGAATTTTTTCGGCAATTATTGCTTGTGTTGATGTTGTCTGTATGACATGTGTCCGTTTCAGGTTTCGGACGTTTTCCTGTAGATTCAAGGCCTACAATTCTAATGGTAACTACAAATACATTATTTGACGGAATTTTCATAACATATTTGGAATACATAGTTTCTCTTGGATATAGGTTTCAACTGCTTGCATATAATTCGTTAAAGGGATAAAACTGAACGTAAATTTAAAAAAAACAAAGAGAATCTTTTATAGTCCACAAATTGCATTCAATTTTTCTATATAAAACATGAAGAAGAAATAATTGGAGGGAAAGCATCTGTATGCTCATCATCAAAAGATTACTTCCTTATAAATATCATAATGACTTTTTGTTCGTGTGTACATCAGGATAAAGGGACAGGATACGCTAAAGTCCAATAAAGTGGCCACAAAAATTGTCGATAGCGCATGGTGTGGCAAAATAGTGGAAAATTGTTTTTAAAGGGCCAAAGACAAAATCTTTTAAATTGATATGTTATTCATCATATTAGAATTTATGTATTTTTAATTTAATTGTTTGTTAATTTCAATTTTTTTTTTACATGCTATTGTAATGTAACATTGTATGCTGGACTTGACCTTGTCCAAAACTGAGTTAATTTCTGTTTGATCTGATTGACTTTTTGTTATTTTCATTTTATGTAAACAACTAATAATAGCTTCATTATTCTCTATGTGTATGAATTTAATATCAGGATTTTTATTCAGGTAAAGAAGGAGTAAACACGTTGATTTGGGTCAGGGTTTGGAGTTGCCTAAGTGAATTTTACAGGTTATTGTGGTGTAAATAAACAAGGCTCATTAGATCATTCGAGAAGGGTTTTTTCCATTAGGTAATGTGGTTTGTTTTAGAAAATGCTAATTGTGACCTGAGGTCAAGTAGAGAACTATATAATCTTGTAATTGTGAGAATTTAGTCAATCGTGTTTTAACATCTAGCACCCTTCAAGTTATATTATGTTGTGACCAGTTTGGGCTGAATTTTATTTTCTTCAAATTATTGAATTCAAGCGATTATTTTCTCTGGAAGTACAAAAGTGCTCTCATAACTTCTTGGATAAAGACATTCACTGGAATTTATACTGAATTGAAACCTGGAATTATATTTCTGAGTTTCAACAAAAGACTGTTGACACATCAGCACTTCAATAGCTATTACAGACACGTTATCGACAAAAGTTTTGGGATATTTTCTGGACTTTTACTGAATTTTATTCAAAACTTTAAATTACTAGGACTTGTGTCTGATCTAATTCTTAGATTATTCTGGGATTTATTTCACAATACCGTAAGTTCTTTTTTCTCATTTTCAATTTGCATTCTAGAGAAGTAAAATATATTTGTTAAATTTTACAAAGATTGTTGTCTTTCAGACAACAATCTTTGTAAAATTTAACAAATATATTTTATCTTTTCTGTTACTTATTTGAAGAGCATAGACTCTTAACACTGTTGAAAAGGTGGACGCAGGAACCCAGAACACGGTCAATAATAATTGGCGCAACGTTAATATTTTTGTAAATGAACAAGGAGTAGTCAGCAAATTATGTAGGATGATGACCGCATTCTTCACTCGGGACGTATTGTTATAGTTGGACCAAAAACTGGGAATTTTCCTCAAAAACGAACCGCACACCATGACATTTTCATTTTGCTTCATTTATATAATAATATTAGTTGTCTAAATTATTATTTTATTGTTGAGGAGAAAATCTGGCTAGATAGTCTTCGGCGCTTTATATGGGAGATTCATTACCGATGCCATCGGAGTTATTTTTTTTTTTTCAGCTCTCTGCATTTTTTACCACTACATTGCACACACAACTGCGTTTTTCCTCTGACCCCAACACCACAGTTCAAGCACGGTTTTGGTCCTAGACTTCAGCGCCAAACACTTTGCATGTGACATCCACAGAATTCATTTACGCAAGCCCTGTTACAAGGAAGTTAAAAACCGATCAATGAGCCACTTGCAATTAAGTTAAATATTTATTTGGCTTAATTATAATATGGAGGAATTTATGAGATTATCTGCGATTAAGCCCTCTAAAGCCAGATTTGATCTCGACAGAATAACTCCTTAATTACCAAGGCGAGCTTTGGTTGATTTAACAAATAAAACATTAATCAATCATATCAGTGAAGCCAAGAGAGAATTTCGCGATGATGATGCAGCTCATGTATGGTCAACATTCAGAATTGTACGCAACGCTGGTGGCGTTGTCGATGCTGCAATGAATGATAAGCGAGCAGCGACAATTATTAATTATTTCGACGCTGAACGAAATATATTTTTCAAATAAAATTTAACGTGGCCACAGACGTTGCTGCGACAGACGACGACACATGGATTATCCGTGACAAACGTGATCCTGTTCGCGTGTCTCGTCAGAGTCATAGTGGAGGTATTGTAACGATAAATAAACATTCAAAACCAGGAATACTGACTGGAATTGATAGAACTTATTATGACCGAGCATATCCTGTAACGGCAGTTGTTTATGCTATATATACTCTGAATGATAAACCTAACGTCGATAAACTTCTACCTATGAAAATTTCTCGCCTGAATTGTGTTGCTGAGCGAGTTACAGAACATTTCACAAATGCAAAACGAGGAAACGGTTTAACGGATCTAAGACGTAAAAAAGTAAATGAATGGGCAGAAACAGTTAAAAATGCTGGAGCGTCTATCAAAGATGTTGCTGAACTGGAAAAAAAAATTAAGATTTCCAATAAGAGTGAAGACATTAACCGGAGAGATTTTATATGAATCGAAATATAAAACAAATGGAACTTCGATAGAAATTATTGATCATAATGCACATGCGTGGACTTCAGATATAACAATATTTCCACAAAATCGAATTCTTAAATTCTATAGCGGCGATATGTTTGATTTTATCAGAAATATCAGTAAGAGTGACCCTGTATCCGTGTGGTTGTTTCAGAGTTCAGAATCTGTGAATGGTGACGAAAGTAACTGCGATAAAAATCGCTACTTTCAGTTTGTATGGCCTAATGGAGATATTTATCGTACAGAATATCTCCACGACGAAATGAAAAATCTTACGTTGAAATACGCGAGCGATGACCATGTCAACGGTGATGAAATCACTGTCGAACGATTAATCAGTAATTGTTTTACTGTTCCGTCAGTTGCTGCACATGCTGCTCAGAAGAAAAATTCATGGAAACCAACACGATTGGAATTTCTATGCTAAGCTGCATAGAATACGGACATGGCGGATTATGGATTACGAAATACGATCACAAAGATGTTATATCGGTTGATATGGTTGCATGTTATCCCGGACGTTTTCTTGCATACGGAGAATGTTCTGAGTATTTCAAAAGATTTGGACATCCAACATACGAGATGACCAGAGTTGCGATAAATGGGACCGTACCAAATTTTGACCTGACGGATTTGCTAAAATTATGTCATTCGAGTTAGCACGGAATCTCCATCCGGTTGTTTATGTTTGGTTTGGGAGACATTTTTCAGAAAAATGTTGGGTTCCAATACTTTTAGTTAGATATATGATTGATACGTGAATTTTGGTGTCATCGAGATTCAGTGAAGCAATTATATCATATCGTCCGCAGAAACAAGTTTGGTTACCACAGCAGAAGAAATACTCTGATGATGAAAATGCTGATATAACTGATTATGAAAATAAACTCGCAAAGGATCTTGGCAGAAAAATAATTGGTAAATTTATGCAAGGAGGATCATGTGATCACAAACGACATTGTTGTAGATTAATCATGGATGATGCGGAATTGGATTTTATAATTGCTGATACAACAGAGAGAGGCACTTTTATAAACCGAGAAAATGTTTATTTATCTGATGGAACTAAATTAGGTACAATCGTGAGTTATATTTAAGGTGAATCACCGCAGTTCACTCATTTAAGATCTTCGATGCTTGCGTATGTTTCGATAAATTTATTATCGATGACAAACAGATTTTCTGATACCGCAGTTAGGGTCGCTACAGATTCATTTTATATCAATAAAAAATACACAGAATCACTGAAAGAGTTAAAAATTTCCAATGACGCTGATTGGGGATCGTGGAGAATAAAACGAGAATAAAATTCTTGATTATTATGTATCAGCCGATTACAGACCAGAGAAAATAGTTTATAAAAATAATAGTTTATCGGAATTATCATCGGCTCCATCTGATCCTGTAACCTGTCATAAAACTGTTTGTCTCAACGGGTGGTAAAACAATACGCGCGATTGAATTATTTTGACGATTAAATAAATCCGCCAATATGACTGTTTTGACACCCACACATAGACTTGCACGAGAAATGAACGACCGTGGAGTTAATTCGTGTACATATCAGTTTCTTTCGGTGGAAGGGAGATACGTGGACTCCTGAGCGAATGGGTGAGAGACATATTCCTTAGGTTATTATTTGGGATGAGATCTGTACGGTATCGTTGGAGGTATTAAAAATATTTCTCGTTTGGTTGTTAACGAGAAATACTGCGATTATCATTGTGTGGTGATCATGGTCAAGCACCACATCTCCACATGAATGGCTGAAAAAGTTCGTTGATTATTATGAGGAGATAACTGATGATTATTGAGCTATTGAAGAAGCGCTGAAAGAATTTAAAAGACTGATCAGACTGCAGCCAGATAGCATTCAGTGTAAGACAATGTGTGAAATAATTTCAGAAACTCCGATGAATGATTTTTAGAATTTATGGAAACCCACTGATTTGATAGTCGCAAGTCGGAAGATAGTTAGTGATATACTTCAGGAGAAATTATTTCTATTCCACAAGGAAAAATTTTCGGATTTGCCTGTTCCTCTTTGTAATCGCCCAGCAGATACACGAAAATAAAATATAAAAGTTGATATTCCAGGAACGAATGAGAAACAAAAACTTGTACTTAATGATATTGTTGTTGTTAATGTTAGCGCAGTTGAGAGCGCGTTGAAGATGGATAAGTCACCATGGACGTTAGGTTACGGTATAATGATTCACTCATCACAGGGATTAACTATTTCTGATACAAATATCTGGATCGTCGATGATCGGATCGAATGGTCAAATTTAGTTTATCTAGCGGTATCGAGAGTCAGAAAAATACCTCAGCTGAAGAGAGTTGTAATAGATGACGTGATGACCGAGGAAATAATTAATATAAACATTAAAGATGTTGTCAAGAAAAAATAGTTGGTTATCAGCAATCTGACAAAAAAAAATAAACGTGATTTTGATCTCGACGTTGATTTTATCATGACGCTGAAACAAAAACAGAATAATCATTGTGCGAGCTGTAACACAGTAATGATTTGGCAATATTCGAATAATAATCCAAAACAATTCACCGTGGATAGAATTAATAGTAATCTCGGTCACACACGTGAAAATGTGATATTGACCTATCTTGAGTGTAATCGACGTAGGGGTTCTAGTGTTCTGCTTTTACAGAAGTGAAGGCGGTGGTAATTGTGTCTCTCCAGGAATTACTTGTAACTGTTCGCGTACAAATCCACGCTTAGGAGCAGTTGAATCTAGTCTGTAGATTTCAGGTCTACCCGTGGATCGTACCACGCTGGAAATTTTATGTGTGGTCACACTCCAAATAGGGATCAGTTGCTCTTTTCTTACCACCTTCACGTTCACCAGGTTGATATAAATATCTTACAGTAACATTACCTAATACTTTCTGTTTTGAGGAAGAGTCGCGTCGTTGTATTGGTATATTCTTTTGTGATCGCGCTGATGGGTTTCATGGAAGTCGCACGAGTAATTTCATTATTTAACGCAGCTATCGCACTTGGTAGTCTTGCAACCCATTCACAAGATCTATTGTCCACGGATTTAAGGTCAGTGGATATTTTCTTTGCATATTGATATCCAAATAATCTCTCAGTAAGTGTTCGATTAAATCGTTCAACGATTGCCTGATCACGATGAATTGCGGTATGCCCTCGTCTGATTTTGACTTTATGTTTTTTCATCAGAGATTATACTGTACCAAGAAATTCTTTGCCAGGATCAACCTGTAATAGCTGTGGCCATCGTAGACCACCGCGTTGATAAATTCGTTCAAAAGCAGATGCAACATCAGCTGCTGTTTTAGTTGATAATGGTTCTGCTTCTTTATATCTACTTGCATCTTCTACGTGTTTTAATAGTATCATGAGGTAAAAACAAAATATCTGCTTGATGAACTTCATTGGGAGTACTGACATCAAAATGTGCGTAGATAAATTTGCCATATTCCCTGTCGTGCTAACGAATTCGCAGCAAGAGAACATGTGACATTTGCTGCATCAACAAGTTTACCAATCGGTGCTCTACCCCTCCAATATTCTCTTGGGCTATAATAAATCGATTCCATTACAATAATTATGTATGATTGATTACCGGCTCCTAGCACTAGTTTACCTTTCATTGCTAATTTTACTAGCAAGCTAGCAAGTTTATGTCTGAGAGATTTATTTTTTATGGAATTTAACGAGTGAATCAACTTCTCATCTGCAATATGTCGTTGTTGTGAACCTTTATTTTTATATGCAACATCATCAATGTGGCACGCTTGATCAATCGCATTTATTGGATACTCTCCGGGTCTTGGTTGGTCTCATTCGTCAAGTCAGATATCAAGTCGGAATCGAGGACCACAATAATTATATCTAGGATGTTGTTGTTCTCCTGGGTATTTAGCCCATGGAGTCCCTGGTAATTTTCCCAGTGAAGCAGCGATATCACCACCTGTCTTCGTACGAGAAGAAATAAATTTGTATTTGCTTGTACCACATTTCACACACTTGCCTGTAAGTAGAAGTTTTTTTATATTTTGTTGTTATTGTTGTTAATCCACTGGTGGGAGTGGATGCTCTGCATCGAACACAATATAAATTCATATTATTTATTATATTTGTACAACATGGATGTCATTGATTTCTCAGCGACACGAAAGCAAGAGCCAATTAAGCATCATGCAGCGTTACTAAATTATATCAGAGCAATTATCATAGGTCCATCAGGGTCTGGTAAGACGCAATTATTGCTTAATCTGATAATGAGATGGCTAAAGTGGGATAAGTTGTATGTAGTGGTACCATCCGTAGATGATCAGCGATGCTACGATGTGCTTAAAGATTTTAATGAAGAAGCGAAGTCGATGGATGAAGATAAAGATGAAGATGATAATGATAGTTTTGATTTTATCACCGATATTGATGAAGCTCCATCTCTGGATGATCTCGATGGACGTATTAATAATCTTGTAGTATATGATGATGTGATGCTGGACAAACAATCAAATCCAGCTCGGCAATTTTCCCGAGGCAGACACAACAACACTGATATTATGTATGTTATTCAGGGATATACACAAATACCTAAAGCGATCAGAGATAACTGCAATCTTCTGGTTGTGTTTAATGGAGTCGATACACATACTCTGCGAAACATTCATCACACTTGGTGTTCAGGAGATATGGATATGATTAAATTCAAAAACATGGATTTATCACGATAAATTTACATGATTCTCGTTCGCGATATCGTATAGGTCTCGATAAAAAAATTTGACTAAAAAACAGCAGCAGGGAGGGTGACGACAAAGAATGAGTGAGCGTGCAAGTAAACAAAACACGCCATAAAAAACAAAAACAGAAAATTCAAAAACGAAGTAACCGAAATAAGCTAACCTGATTGGAAAAGTTTCGGGTCGGTTAGAGATTCGGTTTTGACGTTATTGACGTTTGTATTTTTGTCTCCGTAGGAAACTTTAGTTTTCAGCGTAATCTCTAATTTAAAATTTTGTAGGATCCGCCCTCCCTGCTGCTGCTCGAATACTCCAATTTTATTTTGTTTCCTTACGTATCAGAGGTATATAAAATATTTATATGTAAAAATTTGTGAAGAAAAAAATCATTATGGTTTTTACCAGTATTTATACTTATTTTAAATAAGATGGTGATTGTGCAAATCGTAGTAAACATGTTTTGGATACATTTCGACATTGGTTATGAACCAAACCCAGTGTTCCACGTAAAAGTGCCTTTTATACTTTATTGTAAATAGCTACTTTCGGTGCAATCTTTATCTTTACTCAATTTCACTTCTGTGCTATCATCATCCTCATAATCATCATCATCATCATCATCATCATCATCATCATCATCATCATCATCGATCCCTTAACCTAAAAGGTCGCTGGGGCACCACAGTTGACTTTACAACCAATTCCCTGTTCTCTACTGCCCTTTGGGAATCTCCGAATACCATGATTGTCTGTCCACTCCTTAATGTTGTCTTCCCACCTCTTTTTCTATCTGCCTCTTCTTCTGCACCTTCGCACTGTGCCTTGGATGATTGTTTTTGCCAGTCCAGATCATATTGAGACATGACCCTACCACTTCAGTTTGCGCTTTTTTTTACAGTGGTCAAGAGGTCTTCATAGGATCCGATGACTCGTTGGATCCTGTTGTGGACTTTTTCGTTGGCTACATGGTCAATGTATGAGATGCCCAAGATCTTGCGGTAGCATCTCATTTCGAAGGTTTGAATCCTTCTTTGCAGATCTGATGTGAGCGTCAATGTTTCACAAGCATACAGAAAGATGGATATCACAATGGAGCGAATCAGCCTTATTTTGGAACCAAAAGCAATGTTGGTATCTTTCCATATTGGTCTCAGCATTATTATTGCTGCTGTTGTCTTGGCAATCCTGCAACGTAGTTCTGGTTTGGAGCCCTCATCTGTGATAAATTGATCCCAAGTACTTGAAGCTTGTGATTCTTTCCAGCTTCTGTCCACTGACCTTTATTTCTGCACTGATGCCATTGGTGTTGTTTGTCATCAGTTTGTTTTTTTCGGCGCTAATCTCCATAGCGTATGCTATGGAGGTTGTGTCGAGGCGCTCAATAAGTCAGGCAGTTCTTTTTCATCTCCTCCTAAACCATCAATATCATCTGCGAAGCAATGGTTGGTGATTGTTCTTCCTCTGATGCTGACAGTGCCCTTGTGGTCATGCAAGGCATCCTCCATGATCCTTTCCAGGAAAATGTTGAAGAGTGTAGGTGACAGTATACATCCATGTCTCACTCCAACTGTTGTTCGAAACCAATCTCCTCTGCTGCCATTGATGAGAACAGCACTGGTGGCACGTCGATGACAAAGCCACCAGTGCTGTTATGTACTCCACAAATCTTTTTTCTCCATGTAATTTAAATTAGATTGCGTTGGTTGATCTAGACCTTGCAAACACATTACTCACCTGAGTAGATTAATGGCGTTGCTTACATTTAGGGCTTTGAGGTCGGGTGCATCAACACGGATGTCGGTTTAAACGATATTAGAGATTTATTAAATCACATAAAGAAAGAAAATGATGCATCGAGAGTCTTGCGACTGTTCCAAGTCGGAACTGGATCTGTTTGCCATGTCACCCACCGTGATGAAGATACAAGAATCCCAATGGGTCGAATTTCATCCCGTCTCCTCTTTGACGGATTCAGCTCCCATCGAGTTTGAAATCAAAAGACAGCCCGAAGATTACATCGATCTGAATAGCAGTTACTTGTACCTGAAATTCAAAGTGATCAAAACGGACAACACCAATCCGGGAGCCGATGCTAGAGTAGCTCCCGTCAGCAATTTCATGCATTCCTTGTTCAGCGAAGTCGATTTGTACTTGAATAACAAACCGGTCAGCAGTAGCATGGATACTTACTCTTACCAAGCGTACCTGGAAAATCTCTTGCCGTATGGAAAAGAGGCCAAGAACACTCATCTGGATGCTTGCGTGGTTTGGAAACCTGACACCGCAGGTAAGGACAAGTTTAACGACACAGCCGTGACAGCAGATGACGATCCCCACAATGTGGGCTTTAACGACCGTGGAAAGAAAATCCTGCAAGGTCGTAATTTAGAACTGATGGATTGTTTTCATTTGGACATGTGGTTGCAAGACAAGTATTTGCTGAACGGAGTGGATATCCGCCTGAGACTGAATTGCAGCAGTGTCGCTTTCGATTTGATGGCTCATACCAACGAGTACAAAAACACCATCCAAGAAGCTATACTTTACGTGCGCCGCATAGAAGTGTTACCTAAAGCTGGAAACGACATCAGTCACACATTGAGCAGAACGACCGCCAAGCATCCGATATGGCGCGTAGAAGTGAAAACTTTCACTATTGCTGCTGGACTCCCATCCAAGATCGAAGATCATCTGTTCCAAGGACAGTTACCCAAACGTTTAATCATTGGTATCGTCAGCAATGCAGTTCTCAACGGAGCCCACGATCAAAATCCTTTCCAGTTTAAGCACTACAGAGTGTCCAAGATCGAAGTCAGTCGCGAGGTGTACCAGACCCTTCCAACTTAACTTTACCCAGAAGAATTACTTGAGATCGTGCTTGTCCCTGTACGAAACTACCGGACAACTAGGGACCAACACCAGTCATGGTATTTCGTACCAAGATTATGTAGGAGGTTACACTTTGTTGGCCTTTGATTTCACTCCAGACCAAGGCAGCGACAAGGCACATTTCCACCCTATAAAATCCGGTCAACTGCGTGTGGAACTTCAGTTTGCGAAAGCTCCCGCCGAGACAGTGAACGTCATCTTGTATACCGAATTCGATAAAACCATATCTGGACGATGCTTGGAGTCTCATCTCGGAAGAAGCAGTGTTGCATAAAGGCTAGCGTGATCATTCCTGCCCTCCACTGACTACTTTGGAGATCTATCCCATCGAAGCTCAGAGTGCGGAGACCAAGCAAAGAAACGGTTACTTGACGGATTTTTAAACAAAAAGTCAAAATTGAATTGATGATTTATCATTACCTGTGAAAATAAAATAACAAAACAAAAAATGGATACCTGGGAACTTTATTACCTTTTGAACAACAGTTCGTATACTGCTTCTTGGAATCCTGTCGTGTGAGCTAAAGATGAACTACCTCATCTCAAACCTCAAGACCATCAAGCTTATGTCATCAACACGGACGACAGTCATCTCCCAGGAACTCACTGGGTTGCCGTCTGTTTCCCTAAAGAGAATTGCGTGGAGTATTTTGATTCGTATGGATTACCACCTTTGGAAGACGACATCATTGACTTTATGAGAAGAAATTCCCAGATGACACGATTCAATAATGAGAAATTACAAGGCACAGATTCCATGGTGTGTGGACAATATTGTGTGTATTTTCTTCATCAACGCAGTCTTCGATATTCCTTAGAACATTTAATGACTTATTTTGATCGAACTCTTCTAGAAAGGATGAGAAAGTAGATCGATGGCTTTGTGACCGTTATGGACATCTTTTGTCTTTAGCTAGAAAACGTAGTGTACATCAATGGACCAGTGAGTTCCATCAGTGGAAATCTAACATGATTTCACAACGTTGTCAACCTTGTCAAAAATAGTTTGTTTGATGTTATTGTTAAATGTTAGTTGTTAGTTGTATGTTTGAATAAAACAAGGTTGCGTTTTGAAATAATGTGTCTGTCGTTTGTTTTCCAAAAAAAAAACCACTGTGAATATATGCTGTTTGACGTCTCTCTGTTCCTCACCATGACATTAGCTATCATAGCGTTCCGATATAACAAAAAAATCGTAGGGGTGTTTTCTATTACGCCCGCGTTTGAACCATATAAAGCGAGGTAGTCTCCAAACAGAATAAACACTGGAAAAACTAAACTAGCAAATAGTTTCGGAAAATACATTGGACCAAAACCAGCCAACATTAACTGCTTCCACTGTAATACACCAGAAGATTTACGTCATATAATCAATATCTGCCATAAATACAAACAAGAAAGATCTATATTCAACCTAGCGCAAAACAAAATTGACTCCCCAGGTACATACCCTGAATTTTTAAAGAAAGAAAATCCAAACATCAAAACTACTTACCAGAACATCATAAAATTTGTCAATAAAACAGGACTAGCAAATAAAATCTAAACAAAAACCCCACAAATAATACTCAAATAACTGCATGGATGTCTCTGAGATGTCGATGGGGACCTGATTATTCAGCGGAGACACTCGTGCAGCCTAAAATCTAACCAAAGCAGGGCAAATTTAGGAATAAAAACAAAATTAACCCACCTAGATTAAAACAAACAAAAAGTCAAAATTACTCCAGCCTTAGACTAAAAAATCTTATGTTTTCATTTACGTCCGCGCGCGCAAAAATTTCAATCAGTTTTCCACCTCAAGCTCAAAAAATGAATAACAGTAATATGATGGATCGGCATGGGGAGCGGGCACCCTTGATTTGTCGCTTGGGATCCGATTATTCGGCAAGGATGCCCGTTATCTACTGATCCGACACCACCCAAAAATCAAATATAACTTATAACTAGGGTCCTACAACAAGATAAGCGTAATATGCATGAGAGTCTCTGATATGTCGATGGGGACCTGATTTATTCAGCAGAGACAATCGTGCAGAATGAAAACAACAGCAAATAGGGTTAATCACACTGTACAAAAATGAGAAACAACACCTAACAAGATAAGAACAACTAAATCAGGAAAAAAACATCAACTTATCAGATAAATAGATAACGGAAAGCAAAAACACCTGAAGACAACCGAACCACCACTGCTACAATACTAATACACTCTCGCTCAAACCCTCTATCTCTCTCTAATAAAAAATAAAAAATAATTATATATATCTCTCTCTTCCTTATAACAACCATCTTTTTATATCTCTTCCTGATAACACCCATCTCTATTAAAACTCCCTAAACTCTTACTAACACTGTACTTCTACCACATAAACTAACTACCAAAGATGACAGCCATTCCATTATAAATGTACTTAAAATCTTGACATTATAAGGTGGTCCGAGCACCAGGATCATCAGGGCCCGCCACAAAATTGGCAAAGTAAATAAATCAACTGAAATACAGTATGACCCCAAATAGAAGCATATAAGGTGGTCAAAGCCCAATGACCATCAGGCCCCGCCACACAAGGTGGCAGTTAATTAATTTAACTATATACACGGTCCCAAAACACGTCTAGCCAACCCAAGACCGATAAGCCCTACTAAAGACAAGTATGTTACCTAGGACCCCGACTTAATAGCATATATAAGGTGGTCTAAGCCCAGGACCATCTGGGCCAGTCACACAATGTGGCAAATACCAAATAAATAACATATTAATGGCTGTCATCGGAGGTACCTCTTTTACTCTAATATAAGGCAAAAACAACACAGAGAGTCTCAACAAAAAAATTTCAAACCATTTCAGCATTAATTATAATTCAAAATTCGTGCAAAGAAGCAAAATTTAGACCAGATCCTCGGAGACCACGAGCACCTGCTGGTAGATTCGCGCCTTCCTGCCGACCTGCATCCTCCCTTGCCTCAACCGGACACCACAATTTATCAGCGTGCAATGCGCGCATAAATATATCCAACAAAACATGAGTGTGTGCCTCAAATCCCACTCACCGATTGGCAAATAGCGGACTGAAACAAGAGTGTGTGATGCGTCTATTCCCACTTTAAACAAGCCTAACATTCAGGTAGCATGAAACATACTGTTTCGCTACCTGAGAAGCTAAATTAATAGCA